>BMAO01010859.1:0-42722 GCA_019973975.1 Trichonephila clavata
CAACAAGTCAGGTTCTGAAATGACACCTCTGCATGAGTTTAGAGATTTATGAGGAGTTATAGTTACAGGTGAGTTAAGAAAGGTTTTCGCGAGAAGAAACGACTTTGATTGCAATGCAGATATGGTTTCGATAAGTAGATCACCGGACTTTAAACGTTTTATAGATTTCGGTTCACCACCAATACCTAATAACGCTTTATGTATTGCAAAAGGCGATTTATTAATCATCTCATTATGTGGTAAGGAAATCAGTAAAAATCTGGAATTTTTTGACATTTCATCAACGTTGAGAGTGGGTAAAACGAGGCCTTTACCCGGGCACGAAATTTCAGGATCCATGAAAGAGAGATGGTATTCATCCTGGAGTGGCTCCACCCACCACGGAGTCCAACAAGGGAGGCAGTGTGCCGGTCAACTGGCAAACACCAGGCACGGCGCTTACCTGGAGTACACCCAGAATATAGTGCTACAGCATCAGGGCGAGGATCCAACGGGTAAACCCGCCACCCCTTATCTGCAGCACTAACCCTACAGCAATGTCTCCGAAAAGACTCGTCACCAGCCGATTGACAGGAGCGGGCTCACTCCTGCCACCCGTCTACAGCGAAGCGTGGGCCAAAGGGTACGCAAAAGGTATCCCCAGGACACCATTTTCCTCCTTACGGGACGCCGCACACGGCAAACATGCGGGTCGGAAAACCAACGTTGTTAGTAAGAAAACAAAGAAATAATACGAACATTAAAATAAATTGTCGAAAAAAATATTAAACGAATTTAACGCAATACAAAACGAAAAGTATAGTATTATTAATGAATGCGAGTAATCTAAAAAAATTAATCAATCATTTTGTACATGTAAATTTCGAAAAATTGTCTGTAGTCTAGACGGGAAAAGAAGAAAAGGGAAAATTGAATGACAAGAGGGTCGAAAATAGAGAAGGATCACTAGGGTACCCCGGGTTCGTGACACCCGAGTTTACCAAAAACAGTAAACCCCTTGGGAAAAGGAAAAGATCACTAGGGTACCTCGGGATTGTGACACCCGTACTCACCTAAAGAAGGTGAGCCCCCTGAGGGGATTATTAGTACCGATTCAAGTATTCCAACTGCAAGTGAATCAAAGCTAATTAATTCTTTAAAACTTACAGATATTCCAGAAGACAATGAAAAAAATATTATTTTAACTAGGAGTTTTGTATAATATAATTTCGTTACTATGCTGTCCTGTGTATTTTGAAAAAAAAGTCAGTGTTGTGCAAGTCTGTGTTTGGATTACCTTGAATATGACTATAAAATGTGAAAACCGTGAATATCCCTTCTCATTCAGCACTAATGAGAAAGTAAACAAATTGCATAGTCTCCACCTTGCATTTGTTTTTGGTATGCGAATCTTTGGTAAAGGACATTCTGCGGCCAAAACACTTCGTTCTGCTATCAATGTAGATGTACCATTTAAAAAAGCATTTCGTCTCCAGGAGAAAAAGCTTGAATTTGCTGCTAGCAGCGTAGCATGCAATGCAATAAAGGAAGCTTATATTGAAATTAAGAGATAATAAAAATGATGCTGAATTTTCTCAATGTGGTGTGTCGGTGGATGGCACATGGCAACGAAAAGGATATTCCTCCTTGAATGGATGCGTGTCTGTTATCTCAATAGATACTGAGAAGGTGTTAGACCAGGGGTCGGCGACCTTTCAGCTGTGGCGTGCCAAACCAACCTACCAACATGATTCGGCGTGCCCAGCAATAGCAAATATTTGAAACAATTTGATTCCCACGATAATACATGCAGAATTAGGAAAAATAGAGGCCAAAAATACAAATTTACTTACATGCTAATTATGCATCATTTAAATATATTTATTGACATAAAAATAAAATACAACTATTACTTCAATATAAATACAAATATTAAAACTGTACACATAAATATGTATATTTTTTGAATTTTTAAGGAAAACTTAAAATATGACTGTTTTTCAATATAAATCAAAAATTAAAATTGTATATATATTATGCATTCTTAAAAAAATTTATGAAACTAGAAATAACAACATAAAGTATAAAGGCTCATGCAGCAAAGTTAAATAAAAAATTAAAATTTGAATGCGAAGCTTGTATCTGCAGAGCTCTACTTAATGTCGTAATATCAGGGGTATAGTTCGTTACTTTTAATTTGACACAGGATTCAGAATGTCCAGCTGTTAAACAATTTCTTAGTGGACTCAAAATATATTTCATATGAGAAAAAATTTGTTCACATAGATATGTGGAACCAAAAGCGGAAAGCAGGGCACATGCTATTTTTTTCAAACAATTAAATCTTTCTGGCAATGACATCCAGCAATTTAAAATAGCTGTCGATTTATTGCTAGAGTTATCTTCCAAATTTTTCCGTAACTCCGTAAATTTTGTTTTCTATAAATTCTGAAGATATTAATTCAGTAAGTTCCATTTCAAAATTATCAGTTTCCATCCACTCAAAAACTGACAAATCGAATGGGATTATTAATCAGTCAATATTAAATCAGGTTTGATTAGAAAAGAAAATATGGGCATACAAGCTTCAAAGTCTTTGCATCTTTTAGAAAACTCTTCCTTAAGTGCTTTCACGTAAGTTTGAAGTTCATCTTTGTCTACGGTTGATGTATTTACAAGAGCTTTAACATTTGGGAAGTATTTGTAGGTACTAGTATTAATATCACGGGAAAATATTTAATTTTGTAGCAAAGCCCTTCCAATATTCAAAAAGTTCAAGTACTGTTTGACTTTTTCCTTGCAATCCTAAGTTTAGTTCATAGAGATGTTTAGTTATATCTGTCAGAAACATCAATTTACATAACCGTTCCTGGTTGTCTAATTCGGGTTCAAATGTTGTCCCTTCTCATTAAGAAAAATTTTAATGTGCTCCATGCATGACACAAACTTATTCACTACATTAACACGACTAAGCCAACGGACCTGACTGTGCAAGGGAAGATCCCCATATTCACTTTCCAATTCTTCTAAAAGAGATTTAAATTGTCTGTGTACTAATGAAGATCCAGACTATAAAATTAACTATTTTAACAACAATATTCATTACAGAAATTAAGCGCTGAGACGAAATTTTGGCAACTAAACTTTCCTGATGTATTATGCAATGGAAGTTCAATATTTTATGTCCAATATGGTTTTCAAGAAGTTTGTCAAATCCTTTTTCCTTGCCAACCATTGCAGGAGTGCCTCAGTAGTTAAACAAAATATTTCATTTGCATTAATATTTTTTCTTTCAAAATGATTTATAAATGAAAAAAGAATATCCTTCCCTTTAGTTGTACGAGACAGAGGAATCATACTGCATAATTCTTCATAAATTCGATTTTTATCACAATATCGTGCAATTACTGCAAGGCGTGCAACATCATTCACGTCTTTACTTTCATCAAGTTCAATGCTAAATGCAACAGTTTCTTGTAAACCTAAATTTTGTTCTGCAGTTACATTTTCTGCTATTTGTGTTATTCTTCTTTCAACAATTCGCGCAGAAGCAGGTATTTCTTGAATTCGTGATAATATTGTTTGTAAGTTAGGTAAATCGCTGATGTTCCTTTGTATGTTCGCCATCTGTAAAAGGTTTTTCTTCGGCTGCTAAACAATGAGCAATGACGAAACTACATTCTGTCGCTTTTGGTTTGACACAAAAATGTAATTTCCTTTTTGTATCCAGAAATAGCTCTTTCTAAAACTTCACATTTTTCATCAGAATTCTTAAATGTGGTCTGGTGTTTAGTTTGAGTGAGTGAGTGAGGACATTTTATGGCACAAGAGCCAAGTTTGGCTAAACTGCGCCACACATTTGTTAATATATATTAAAAGTTTAGGTGTTTAGTTTGAAAATGTCTTTGTACACTTGACGTACGACATACGACACTTTCGTGACATAGCACACATACAGCGCGATCTTTTTGTTGTATGAATCCAAATTCGTTAGTCCAAGAATCTTGGGAATCGCGAACATCAAGCTTTCTTTTTGTGGTCGTCATTTGATTCAATGTGTAACTATTAACTGGCACAATGATGAAACAAACAATATATAAATTTTCACAATAAAACTAACAACGTGACAAGGTTAAATGTGACCAAAAAATCACGTCTGCATCAAATTTAATTTAATTTTTGACTGAATTCATACTCGGTATTCGTATATCGGCGTGACTAATAGAAAACATAAAAAATGTGTTCTAATATATATTTCTATTAGTTTAATTCGCTCCAAAAGTAAAACACAAAATAATTATGACTTCTTTGGCACAACACTCAAAAAATTACATTTTCTCTTAATATTTAGTGAAAAAGGGCCTTTGTTATGAAATCTGATTCACTTGCCTAATTAACCCACATCATTGTATGTTTTCTTTTCACCGAATTTATTTCCAATCCAAGTTAAATATGTTGATAGAATAACTAGTTTTGTTTAATATATTTCCGATGGAAAACGTCTGTTAAGCAGAATTTTGATTTATACACAAGACATTTGTTTTTTCTTTTTCCGTCGATGCCCAAACTTTTGCTGGGTAAAAGACAAAGTACTTACTTTTTACTTACAGAGCCGTGATCAATGATTCTCAATTTTGCAAGTATTACTCAATAATTTTTATTTGTGTTGAATGTTTAATGCTAATAGTAAGTCACATTTAAACCGAAGATGTTTTCTTTTACATAAAGCATACAAACTACAAGCAAGCTGATTCAGCAGAATCGTTTTATGGCAAAAAATCGAAAATGAAAAATAACCTTTATATAAAAATGTACGAGGGATGAAAGGAGAGACAGAACGATTTAGCTTTATATATAGTATATGTCTTATAATTTTGTAGAGTGGTGGCGTGCCACATCTGACACGCGTGCCATAGGTTGCCAACCCCTGTGTTAGACTTTGAATTCATGTCAAAAGAGTGTGTAAACTTTGCGATTCAAAAAACAAAGAATTAAACACCACTCATAACTGTGCAAAACCTATAGGGTGATCTGGTGCTAAGGAACCCGTGAGTGTTTATCGTGTTTTCGAACGATCTGTCGAAATGAGAAAATTACAGTATGTAAATTTTTTTGGCGATGGAGACTAAGGGGTATGCCGCTGTCGAAAATATTTATGGTTAGAACACTGTAGCGAAATATGAGTGTATTGGACGCATACAAAAGCGTGTCGGAACAAGACCGAGGAAACTGAAATCCAAACGAAAACGCCTAGGAGGTCGAGGAGGATGTTTTGGCTTCATTATTTCAACTACGTTTAAGATACAGGGCAGTAATTCAGTATATATCAATCCCTGAAATTCCTTATTCATCTTGAAAGTTTTTGGTGTGACTGTAGGTGCAATAACATTGAAAAGTTTTTCAGAACTAGATGAAATTGGAAAAACAGCGTCTAAACGACATTCTCTGACTGTGGCAAAAGTTGCCAGAAAAAAAATAGATTAGCTAAAAAGAAAAAAATAGCTGATAGAAGGTGCAAGTTATAAAACTAATGAATTTTAAGTAAGTAATTTTGTAAATAAAAAAATGTGATAAATTGTACTAAAAATGCATTTTTCTCAAAATCACTTTTTCGTATATTTTGAAAATTTCAAAAAACCCTCAAAATATTACCATTAAATATCTTTGAAACTTGGTACCATTTTTTCTCACAATGTTTTCTAGGGCGTGAAGTAAAAGAATGATCATAATAAGAATAATTTTTAAATGATCGCCTGGTATTTGTGTAAAGGTGTTGTAAGGCATGGTAAATTTCTTGCATTGGCTCTTCGACTTGTGCTCTGGAATTTTTATTTCTTTATATAACCAAAATATTTTACTATACGCCCTAGATACGATACATACATAATGATTGTTTTGAAAGTAAATTTATAAAAATTAGGTCAATGGATTTCCATGTAGAATTTTTTAAATGTCTTTAAAAATTTCCTGCAAATTTTCAGAAACTTAAATGATTTATCGCAAATAGTACCTAAGCATTGTTTATTTACATATAAACTGAAGTTATAAAGAATACAATTATTTTTCTAAATGATGGTTTTCTAAAAAAGGGCACCAAACGTATTCGTATACCTTAAAAGGCATTAATATGACAAGAGACGCTTTCGTACGACTGGTATGGTATGTCAGCCGGTATGGGTCTTAGATGTGATAAGTTGTAGGGGGCGCGACAATATACTCACAACATCCGAGCGCCCGTCTAAATACTTATTTCAACATTTACATGTATACGAGCAAATTTAATATAAGAAATATGGTAATGAAAACAAAATAAGGGTTGTTACTCTTAAATTCCCCATGAAATAATAATTAATAAAAAAGTTAGATATCTGTATTTTACTTATTGAATGAAATATGTATATATTTATAATTATAATTTTTGTCATTCATATACTACTACTATCAATTTTGCGTTTAAATTTGATTTGTTTTATTGATGAATGTTTTTCCTCATTCTTTCTTATTATTTTCTGTTTTTGTATACCTATTATTTAAACTTAGTTATTCATTTATATTACGTAAATGCTCATGTTTGTAAATTTAGAATAAATTTGCCGCCAGCTGCAGACACGTGAACTTCGCCCTTTTCATGAGCTTTTCTTGCTGAATTTCATTGTAATCGTACGAAAAGGTTTTAAAGGTAAGTTTAAATATTTTTCCAGAATTTATATTTCAGATATTCTATTAACAGAGATATCTTATAACGTTTTAAAATTACTTTTATAAATTTGAACTACTGTCCTAAAAATAGGACGCTGGGCGGATTCCTTAAATTTTTTTATATATATTCCATAGGTGCGCAAGATGTCGCGGAAAAAAGTTTTCAAAACTACCGAGGAAGCTGTAGAATATCTATTTTCGGAGGAATTAAGAGTCCGAAATTATTGCTTTGCCACCTGAAGTAGATGAATTAACAGATGAAGAAGGTTTTGATGACACACTGAAACTCTTGATCCATCTGTAAGAGACGTTGCAGGTAGTATTGAAATTTCTGTACCTTATGAAAACCATTATCATAGAGGGAACGATTTATCAAACAGAAGTAAAAAACGAAGTTGCTCGGAATCAGGATCAAATACACGTAAGAAAGGTAAAAAAAAAAAGTTCCTTTTTTTATTGTTATGCGCTAATCTTCTTTCGTTTTATCAAGAGATAATTTTT
Organism: Trichonephila clavata; assembly: GCA_019973975.1. Taxonomy (NCBI): domain Eukaryota; kingdom Metazoa; phylum Arthropoda; class Arachnida; order Araneae; family Nephilidae; genus Trichonephila; species Trichonephila clavata. The sequence goes on from BMAO01010859.1 coordinate 7,180, forward strand.
ATTTTTGCCAACCCGCATATTTGCCGTGTGCGGCGTCGCGAAAGGCTGGGGATACCATTTGCGTTCTCTTTGACACGCGCTTTGCTGTAGACGGGAGCTCATATTTTTGGATGGGAGCACCAACGGGTAATAATATACTTTTCTTCACATTTTGTTTTGCGTAAAATTATATTTGTTCCCTTCATTTTCATTAAATATATTGATACTATTTGCTTTTTTGCCTAACACCGTTGGTTTTCCGACCCGCATGTTTGCCGTGTGCGGCGTCCAGTTAGGAGGAAAATGGTGTTCTGGGGATATCTTTGCGTTTCCTTTGGCCCACGCTTTGCTGTAGACGGGTGGCAGGAGTGAGTCCGCTCCTGTCAATCGGCTGGTGATAAAACTCTTCGGATACATTGCTGTAGATAAGGAGTGTCGGGTTTACCCGTTGGATCCTTTTCCTAATGCTGTAGTGCATTTTTCCCCTGAATGCACTCTAGAGCCAAAATGCATTAAATGTTCACAGTCCCATCCATCGAATTCTAAATTATGCCCGAAATGGATAATAGAAAAACAAATACAAGAAATTAAACAAAAATATATCTTACTTAGAAGTCAGAAAATTATAAAAACCCTTCAGATATTACAAACACATAACCAGGCAGCTAAATCTTCAAAAATGAAGCAGACAAATGAAAATATCACAAAAATAAGATGGCCACCCTTACTTCCAATTTTACTACTTTCATTCCATCAGAAAACAAATACAATTCTATCTGCTCGTGCTGTGTCCATGTCATCTTCAACCCAAGCACACTTCTCCTTGCGCCTCTTCTATAGTAGCTACAGTGTCTAATGCCCCGTACTTTCCACCCCCATTAATAGGGTTTTATACCTATTGAATTATCAACAATCATATTCGCTTTCACATCCAACTCCGCAATTCAACCAAACTTTGAATCCCAAGCAATTAGAAATTTAAAACAAAATTTAAAAACTCGGGCGAGGAAAAGAAAATTAGTAAAATCAAAAATAGAAATAAGAATGGCATCCCAGAAACCGCGGAAAGGGCACCTCAACAGGATACATCAGATGAGTATATGACAGAGTATGATGCAGATGGATATTGTTTAACTGACATCATACAAAGAAATCTGGGGAATACACTCATGTTTTAACACCCACACATGAAACAGAAACAGAAAGTAATTATTTAAATTACTTTCATTGCTTTTAAAGCAATAACTTATTATTAGCATTTCCTGTATCTTATGATAAATGTCTTATTTCGATTTTTGTTTCTCTCTTCCATTTATCTAATTTAACCTCATCTGACTGGGTGGGGTGAGCCCTACCAAAATTCTTCTACATAAAAAGTGTTATCAGTATTTTTAGATGTTTTATGAATTTTTTTTATTTTGACAAATGTTCGGCGCAGTTTAGCCAGAATTGGTTTTTGCGCCATAAACCCAAATACTCTTTCACCCAATGCTGCTGCGATTGACAAATAGGAATTTCTTCTAAATAAGTCTTTGGAGGCTATTCATGAATTCTCAGATTCTCACAAGCTAAACTTAAACGCTTCAAAGTCGATCAACTGTTTCTGCACAACGAATCAACATTTCTACAACTACTCTCCTATAATCTACTTCACAAACCAAAAGGCTGGTTAGTAAACAAATATCCTGCGTATCTCGGCTTTATTTATACCTTGAAATAAACTGTAGAAAACATATAGAGAAAATTAAAGATAAGGCTAGAAGGCCTACAGATATTGAAGTATATTTCTCGTAGAACCGGATAACTGAAGTCTTCATATTTTAAAACCACTTACAGTGCTCTCATTCTTCCCATCCTTCTCCCCTTCTTCCCATTCATCACATCTTTCAAACGGCCTCTGCTACTAATTTAAAGATATTAGACAGTGAGTGTTGAGGTTTTTGGCGAAAGAGCCATCTTTGGCTAAATTGCGCCAGACAATCGTAAAAATATCTAAAAATTTGATTCAAAAGTAAAAATTTGTTAAAATCTCGACCTTTATATAAAATTCAATTTTTAAAAGTTCAAAAAGAAATAAAGGTTGGCAGGGAAATCCCCCACCAAGTTTAATTAAGTGTAATTGATAAAAATTTTGAATCTTGTCATGTCGGTGAGGGGTTTTATGGCGCAAGAGCCAATTCTGGCTTTTTCATATTCCATTTCATATTCTTTTTGAAACGTTTTTCCCCTCTCTCTAGAGTGCGGATGTTTCTATTTTCTCCTGCTCTCGCCGATTTGATCCTGGAAACACGTTTCGACGCTATCTGTCACCCGCTCTTTTGCTTTTCACCCATCGGAACTTCACCTGACTGCTCTGAAAAGTTCATTGACGCTGACGACCACCCGCGGATTTTCGCCCGGTGGAACTTCACCGTCGCTTCTACCTACTCCTACCCTGGACGGGGACAGTCCTCCCCAGCCCGTCTACCGACATGAGCTCATCATCGGATTCGGAAGAATGCATGGAGGCCCACAGTCCGGCTCACGCCCCACCTCCACCCCGACTTGATGAAATCAAGAAAAACCTATCCAGAGCACACAATGCAACCGATTGCATGGACTTTTGCGTATTACTGGACAACGTCATACAAGGAATCGACACCTACGGTTTCCAAACTACTACCGAAAAGAATGAATTTAGTTACACTGCATACAATTTGCAAGAAGAAGTCCGATCTCTCTACTTCTCCCTCAAGAAGACGGAGATGGACATGGAAACCCACGACGATCTTCTCAAGCAATGGGGAACCCTCACAGAGAAAGAAATAGCCGAGTTTGTTCCAGTGGTGAACAAGAAACAAAAAAGCAGGCCTCTCTCGCCTGTAATAGATACCTCCTCTGCAAAAAAAAAAAACCAAGGACGGATTCGAACCAGTTCCAGGTCCTTACAGTCGACGACCTGCCTGAGGTCCAACAGGACAATACGGCAGAAAACCAAATGGAGATTCCCAGTAGGAGCTCATCTCCAGTGCAGAAAATCCGACCACCTCCACCCATCACTATAGATAACGTTGCCCAACCGACCCAATTGCTTAAAAAAATTCAGGAGCTCACCAAGCAAAAAATAACTGCCAGATCAGTAGGCAAGAGTATGAAGCTCTTCCCGGAAACCCCTGCAGCCTACTACCAGATCAGAGCACTCATCGAAGAATTAAAATTGGAGGCCTTCACTTTCCAGTTCCCTGCTGAGCAAGAATACAAAGTCGTTATAAGAGGGATGCCAGCCGACGTGCCCGTAGAAGAAGTTATTCAGAACCTAGAAGAGCTAGGCATTCACCCTAAGGAATGCAAAGTTCTCATAAATAGAAGAACCAACCAACCTATGCCCATATTTGCGGTCTTCCTGGCAAAGAATGCAGATAACAAAAACATCTACAACCTAAAAGAACTCTGCAGCATGAAGATCATAGTCGAAACGATGAGACGAAAATATGGCCCGGCACAATGTTACCGCTGCCAGGGTTTTTTTCATAGTTCAAAGTTCTGCTCCAGAAATCCAAAGTGCGTAAAGTGCGGAAAACCCCATTTGACCCGGGACTGCAAGAAAACCAAAGAAGAGGAGCCATCATGCTGCCACTGTCAGGGCGAACACCCGGCCAACTATATCGGTTGCCCCCGAAACCCACTAAACAGGCCCCCACCTCCACCAAAGGTCAACTATTGGGAGGAAAGAGCGAAGAAGAGGACTGAGATGCAGGCCGCTGCCAGAGCCACCCTCTCGACCCAAACAAATATCCAAGCTGAAGCAACGACCTCGTCTATTCAAAGACAGGCTACGCCATCGGCTCCCAAGACTCAAGTGACGCCCTCATCTCATCTAACGCAGGTGACGCCCTCGTCCCTCCAATCCCAGACAAACTTCCCGCTATTGCAAAACAGAAATCAGACCCAGGAGACGTCCTCGTCCCATCAAACCTCTCACTCATCACCCACTGATCCTGCCAAGACTTCAATGACAAACCAAGACCCTCCCTCTCTAATGGACACATTCTCGCAGGTAAACGACCCTGAGGTCCAGGAAATGATAGATGTCGTCCAACAATTCATAACCATTTCAAAATCCAACAAGTCCAGAGCCCAAAGAGCCATGGAAATCTTCTCCCTGCTTAGAATTAAATTTTAACATTCAATCCTTTAAATTGCAATAGACCCATCAAGATCGTCTCATGGAATGCAGACGGGATTCGCACAAGAATCCATGAATTTGAAGATTTCATCGACAGATACGACCCCGATGTCATAGCACTCCAGGAGACCTTCTTACAACCCTGCCATAGCCTAAATTTTCCCAATTACATCACCTACAGGAGAGATAGATTAACACACAGAGGAGGAGGCACAGCGATTTTAATCAAGAACACAATAGCCCACCACAGCATAGATCTACAGACAAGTACCATCGAAAATACAACAATAGTTATTGAAGGGGACCGGAAACTCACCATCAGTTGTATTTATAGATCACCCAATTCTCCACCCCAAGCCCTGGTACCGGATTTGCTAAGAATATTCCGAAACAGAACAAGGTGCCTCATAATCGGCGATTTTAATGCCAGGCATAAGACATGGAGCCCCCACAGTTCAAACAACACTTGCGGACCAATCCTTAACAAATTCAGCAGGGACTGCGGCTTTTTGTTGTCCTACCCATCGGAGTGAGTGAGTGAATGTAGGGTTTAATGGCGCAAGAGCCGATTTCGGCTAAGCTGCGCCAATCAATCGTTAAAATATTAAAAATCTATTTAAAATACTCAAATATGGTTAAACATAGTTATATAAACAACAATTAGATTTTGGTGGGGCACACCCCACCAAGTCAAACAAGTTTAAAATATTTCAAAAAAAAAAAAATCAAAATATTTTATATTCAAAAAATTGCTAATAACAAGTTTTTGGTGGGGATTACCCCCCACCAAGTCCGATAAGTATGATTCAATCGCGCCCCCTCCGGTGCTTGGTCGGAGTTAAATATTTTTTTTTCCATAACTTCTGCTTCTTCTGCTTCAACATCATATATGAGCATGTCATTTTCTTCTTCTTCTTCGGAAGTCTGTACTGGAGAACTCTTTATCGGTATGTGTGGTGCCATTTTTATATACTTAGCTGTTTCGTTTATTTTTTAAAGTAGCTTTTTTGTTCTTGCTCGAGATTTTGTATGTTTACTTTTTGAATATTGTATTATACCTGCAGAAGGGAGTCGAGTACGGGAGTTGGACGAGGAAGCAGATATATTTGATGAAGTTTCCATAGGGCTGAACTGGGTGGTGCTGGTAGTATTAATAGGAATTGATATAGGTAACTGAGGATCATTTGATATGGCTGGTATTTCTGAGGATGTGGAAGGAAGTAGATGTACCTGAGTTGAAGATGTGGAGACTGCAGGCATTGAGGGTGATGTACTTGCCTTTTGATTTGCAGAGGGTAAGGGTTTAAGACATTGTAATGGAGGGCAGATTACGTTCGTTATATTTGGATCGGTTTGAGTAGTACTGGATATAGTTGAAGGTTTAATGGCTTGTGCATATGTGCGAGATATTTGTGGGACAATCAATTTACGGGCTTCAGGATAAGATATATTATTATTTGTTTTTATTTCCTGGATCTGTTTTTCTATTTTCCACTTTGGGCATAGTTTTGAATCGGATGTATGAGATTGGGAACAATTAACACATTTTGGCTCTAGACTACAATCCGTTGAAGAATGTCCAACGGATGCACATCTAGAGCACGTTAATTGACCGCGACAAGCTATTTGTGAGTGGCTGAACCTCCGACACTTAAAACAGCGCAGAGGATTCGGTATGTATGGACGGATTTTACAATTTATATAACCTGCTTTTATATTAGTTGGGAGTTTCGGGATATTAAAGGTCAGTGAGTGAGTGAGTGAATGTAGGGTTTAATGGCGCAAGAGCCGATTTCGGCTAAGCTGCGCCAATCAATCGTTAAAATATTAAAAATCCATTTAAAATACTCAAATATTGTTAAAAGCTCACACAAAAAAATAAATAACAATCAGATTTTGGTGGGGCACACCCCACCAAGTCAGATAAGGTTAAAACAGTTGAGAAAAAGAAAATCGAATATAAAATATTTTAAGTAAAAATTGCTAATAACAAGTTTTTGGTGGGGATTACCCCCACCAAGTCCGATAAGTGTGATTCAATCACGTCCCTTCCGGTGCTTGGTCGGAGTTAAATATTTTTTTTCCATTACTTCGTCCGCTTCTGCTTCGACATCATATATAAGCATGTCCTCTTCTTCTTCGGAAGTCTGTACGGGAGAACTCTTTATCGGTATATGTGGTGCCATTTTTATATGTATTGCTGTTTCGTTTAGTTTTTGTAGAAACTTTTTCCTTCTTGTTCGTTTTTTTGGATTTTTCTTTTTTAAATATTGTATTATAGATGCCAAAGGGGGTTGAGTACAGGAATTGGATGTGGAAGCGGATATGTTTGATGAAGTTTCCATAGGGCTGAACATAGGGTTGGTGGTGGAAAGTATTGCAGCAGAAATAGGAATTGGTGGCTGGGGCTCTGATACTGTAGTGGCTATTGAAGAGATTGAGGGCAAGAGGTGTGCTTGGGTTGAAGATGATGTGGAAACAGCAGGAGTGGATGTTGGAATATCTGGTTTTGGGAGGGATGAAATTGGTTTGAGTAAATTTAAAGGTGGACATTTTATTTTTGTTATATTTTCATCGGTTTGTGTAGAATTATTTACAGTAGAGGATTTGGCAACTTGAGCATAAGTTTGAGGTAACTGTGGAACTATTAATTTACGTGCTTCTGGATATGAAATATTATTATTTGTTTTGATTTCCTGTATCTGTTTCTCTATTTTCCATTTAGGGCATAATTTAGAATCCGATGAATGGGGCTGTGAGCAGTTAATACATTTAAGCTCTAGAATGCAATCTGTGGAAGCATGTCCAACAGATGCACATCTAGAGCAAGTAAGTTGTCCACGGCAGGAAGTTTGTGAATGCCCGAACCTCTGGCACTTAAAACAGCGCAGAGGATTCGGTATGTATGGGCGTATTTTACAGTTCAGGTAGCCGGCTTTTACGGATGTGGGTAGTTTTGGGCTATTGAAGGTTAAAATTAAGTGTTTGGTTGGAATAATATTTGCATCTTTTTTAATTGTAATTCTTCTGACCTGAATTACACCCTGGTCAGAAAATCCATCAAGGATTTCTGCTTCAGAGGTGGTCAACAGGTCAGATTCAGAAATGACACCGCGGCTGGAGTTTAGGGATTTGTGAGGACTCACTGTCAAAGGGGATTCTAAAAAGGTTGTTGCCAACAAAAAAGATTTTGTTTGCAAAGCAGAGGAAGTTTCAACCAGTAGGTCACCAGAACGTAATTTTTTCACGGATTTAGGTTCTCCACCTATACCTTAAATAGCTTTCTGGATTGCAAAAGGAGATTTTCTGGACATTTCGTTATTTGGTAAAGATAAAATTAAAAATCTAGTGTAGGTAGAAATTTTGTCAACGTTAAGAGTGGGTAAAATAAGGCCTTTACCCGGGCCATTCTGAATTGGATCCATAAGCGTAGAAAAACCTTCATTCTGGCGTGGCTCCACCCACCACGGAGTCCAACAAGGGAGGCAGTGTGCCGGTCATCTGGCAATTGCCAGGCACGGCGCTTACCTGGAGTACACCCAGAATATAGTGCTACAGCATCAGGGCGAGGATCCAACGGGTAAACCCGCCACCCCTTATCTGCAGCACTAACCCTACAGCAATGTCTCCGAAGAGACTCATCACCAGCCGATTGACAGGAGCGGGCTCACTGCTGCCACCCGTCTACAGCGAAGCGTGGGCCAAAGGGTACGCAAAAGGTATCCCCAGGACACCATTTTCCTCCTTACGGGACGCCGCACACGGCAAACATGCGGGTCGGAAAACCAACGTTGTTAGTAAGAAAACAAAGAAATAATACGAACATTAAAATAAATTGTCGAAAAAAATATTAAACGAATTTAATGCAATACAAAACGAAAAATATAGTATTATTCATGTATATTTTGAGTAATCTAATAAAAAATTAATCAATAATTTTGTACATGTGAATTTCGAAAATTGTCTGTAGTCTAGACGGGAAAAGAAGAAAAGGGAAAATTGAATGACAAGAGGGTCGAAAATAGAGAAGGATCACTAGGGTACCCCGGGTTCGTGACACCCGAGTTTACCAAAGACAGTAAACCCCTTGGGAAAAGGAAAAGATCACTAGGGTACCTCGGGATTGTGACACCCGTACTCACCTAAAGAAGGTGAGCCCCCTGAGGGGTCATCGGTCGCAGAGGCCTAGTGCACGACACTATGGAAAAGGCAAACTTGTTTGCTGACACACTGGAGGAATCTTTCAAGGAAAACACAGAACCTTATGATGACGACCATATAGATAAAGTAGAGAGGGCAGTGCACAGGTATCTGAGCAATACCACCCTCCAAATTCCACCTCTCACCTCCCCTGGGGAAGTCTGCGAAATCATCCTGGGTCTGAAGAACGGAAAGGCAGCCGGAGCAGACCAGATCAAAAACGTGGCCCTGAAATCCTTACCAATAAATGTTATAACGTTTATAACCAAGATCTTCAACAAATGCCTGATAGAAGGATACTTCCCAAAAGCCTGGAAACATGCAATAATAACCCTCCTACCTAAACAAGGAAAAAACCACAAGCTCGCAATTAATTATAGGCCAATCAGTTTGATCAACACAATAGGTAAAATATTTGAAAAAATCATCCTCAAGAGAATAAAAACGCACACCGACAATAATAATACAATTCCAGACTTCCAACACGGCTTCAGGGAAGGCACATCTACAAACCACCAACTCCTCAGACTGACAAATCTTGTCACAAACGGATTTAATAACAGAGAAACAACCGGAGGTGTCTTCCTCGACGTGGAGAAAGCTTTTGATAGGGTCTGGCATGATGGTCTCATCTTCAAGATGATTCAACTTGATTTCCCGCCCTACATCATCCACCTCATAAGCAACTACCTCAGCGATCGCTCCTTCCAAGTGAAGATATTGTCAACACTCTCGAATACTGGCCCTATTGGAGCTGGAACGCCCCAGGGTTCCATTTTAAGCCCGATGCTGTATAGCATCTTCACCCATGACTTCCCCACCTCGCCATCGGTCGACGTTTGTCTTTTCGCTGACGACGCGGCGGTGATCACGCAAGCCTGCAGTCCGGATATCGTCAGAATAAAATTACAGAAATACCTAAAAAAATTGCAAACCTGGCTCAGAAAATGACGCATCAAAATCAACGTAACGAAAAGCCAAGCCCTCATTTTTAAAAAAGGAAGTTACCGAAATAGAATGCAACAGCTCAAATTATTTAGAAACCAAATTCCATGGGTCAACGAAGTCGATTACCTTGGAGTAACAATAGATTCAAAACTCACGTTTAAAAGCCATCTAAAAAAAATAACCTGCAAATTTAAGAAGCGATTCGCCATTCTCATCCCTCTCCTCAATAGAAAATCGAAATTATCCATCAATAGCAAACGATTAATTTATCTGCAATATCTTTTACCCATCCTCACCTACGCTTGTCAAATATGGGGCTGCTCAGCCGCACTCCATATCAACAAACTACAAGTCCTTCAAAACCAGGCACTTAGACTGATGCTGAACTATCCAAGATACCTCAGAAGAGAATACCTACACGCAGACTCAGGCATTGAACCACTGAACGAAAGGATAAACTCCCTATCAAGAACACTCCATAGCCAAGTGACGACGCACCAAAACTCACTGATTGCGCTGCAATCCTCCGTAATTACAATAGGAAGACACAAGCACCCGATTCAATCAACCCTACTCCCAAGCCTCTTTTGATGGGAATTCCCCTTCAACCCGAACGAAAAAAAAAGAAGAAAAAGCAACCTTTGCTACCAACCGGTAGCTTTGATTTATTACAAGCTCCCTCCCCATGAGGGAAAAAGGAACGCACTCTCACCAGCTCGAGGAAAAACCGGCTACGTCATCACGCGGAGATTAGAAACGGCTACTGTCCCCCCCCCCTCCTTTTGCCTCTGCCGGATGCGGTGATGCTCTGAATCTTCTCTCTCTCCTTCATGAACACTCACACAGAGAAAAAGCACCTTGATTGGTGCTGGTGCTCTATTCAAGAATATGTTACCTGTCTTCCCATCCTTGAGTACGGTAACCACATCTTTCAAAGATGGTCGCGAGAATAGTCACAGGGCTGAAGAATAGCTGCCGAAATGAAGTGGTATTTCAATATATAAGCGACATTTTCTAATCTGCCTTCATGCGTACTTTTGTTTAGTTTTATTTAAATTATTAAAATAAATAATTAAAGACAAACCTAAAACAGCCAACGACGGTCATTTTGGCCATAGTAAAAATATGACTTCTTTTCAAGTGAAAACCTATTTCTATTTCTCAGTAACTCATTTCTGCCGCTGGATACACGAAAAAACAATTACTATCTTGCAGACCAGTAGAAAATAAATAAACTCCAGTTTGGCTTAGTTTCGATCATTCATAGGGACGAGGAAGACTTAGTCTCACAGTCTAGTGCCCATAAATGAACATCCTACTGATCAAATGCCTCTCAAGCATCTGTATGATTCTTGATTTTGGTTATTGAGATTGTTTCTTTTCGGCATTTTTTCATTGCGTTATATTCACCTTAAAGCATCGTTTTACTTCATTTAATTTATTGGCCTAACCAGTAAGTTATTTTCTTTTTACCATCATCTTGTCTTCATCCTTGACGACCCGAACCGAACCTGGACTACCTGACCCGACTATGGACAACAAAACAGAACAGGATAACTACACTGCGGATTATATGGAATTCCATAAGTCATGGGAATCCAACATGAACTCACTCGTGCATAATTTGAACATCAGTAAATCTTCGGAAGAAGCGGCTACTATCGTCCGAGGAACTGAAGAATTGGAAACCAAGCTTAGGGAATTCCCCTTCAACTTACCCGAAGAGCAAGCTTCGAACCTGCGCCAGCTGGGTGACGTCCTCGACGAGGCGAAATTTAAATACACGCACATTCGGAAACAGGAGATTTCCGAACAAAATAAGCTTCTCCAGGCCCAAATTGATTCGTGGGGTTTACCTACGAAACCTTTAGAAGCTCCATTTCAAGTAATCCTGTCGGAGCAAAAAGGGAGGAAAAATTCCGGAGACTCGAAAAAGGCCAAAACGGATGACCTGATTCCCACGCAAAATAAATTTGCTGAATTATCAGTTGCCAACTCGATCTCCATGGACACCACCGACCCTCAGGAAGGTACCTCCGCCAGCAATTAGCATCCCGGTGTCACCGCACCCCAGAGAAAACATCACGTACCACCAATCACTATTGACAACGTGAAAAATCAAGCTGCCCTGCTCAAACATCTGCAGGGTGTTACAAAATTGAAGCTGGAGGCCAAATTGATCGGCACCAAGTTCCGTATTTACTCTCAGACTCCTTATGCCTACACTCTCATTAGTAGGTATATTTCTGAGAATAGTCTGGAAGGATATACCTACATGCTTCCGGAGGACAAGAAACTGCGTGCAGTGATCCGGGGTCTTCCAGTAGACATGCCGCCCATGGAAATCATCAGTGACCTAGCTACCCAAGGCTTTCAGATAGAGGAATGCCACAATATGGTAAGCTGCAAAACAGGCGAACCCATGCCTCTATTCATGCTCTCCATGGAAAGATCAGAGAAGCATAAAACAATCTTCAAAACGGTTACCAGCATCGGTTACGTGAAGGTCATTGTGGAAATCCTCCGAAAGAAATACGGTCTTCTCCCCCCCCCCCCAGTGCTTCAGATGCCAAGGCTTTTTCCACTCCAGCAAATTCTGCACGCGCATACCCAGGTGTGTAAAGTGCGCCGTAAATCACCTGGCGAAAGAATACACGAAGACACTTGCCGAAAAACCCAAGTGCTGCCTTTGTGAGGGTGAACACCCAGCGAATTTCCTCGGCTGCCCGAAAAACCCCAAACTCCGAATCGAGGCAGAGAAGGAGAAAAAGAGACAACAAAAAACAGCCCACATCGTTCCGGAGCCACCCAAGGTAAATTTCTGGGAGCAGCGAGCTAAGAATGCCACACTGCAAATACCCAACCCGGATCCTCCACGGCCCTATCACCTCCCGTACATCCAGTCAATAACCAAGATTCCCCTACAGATCTATTCGAACAACTAAAGAACCCAGCCGTCCAAGAAACCTTTGACCTTATGGAAAAATTCATTGAAAAAGCCACAACCATCCCCACAAAAATCGGACACCTTAGGGCCATTAGACAACTGCCAGCAGACGAAATTAACTTTTAATCCCCACCACAGAAATATCCAAAACCTTACGTTGGTGTGTCCTAAAACGTCAACGGAATCAGAACCAGAGTGGAGGAGTTTCGTGAATTCATCTCGGAATGGAATCCAGACATCATTAACTTAAAAGAGACTCATCTACAACCATGACATCACTTCCCCAACTACAATATGTACAGGACTGACCACACCTTCCGAGACGGAGGAACTGCAATATTGATCGAAAGTAATATCCCTCATCACGAAGTAAAAATAGTTAATCCCAGCTTTGAAATAACAACCATCAAAATAGAAAGAACCAATAACCAACCTATTACAGTGATCTCAGCATATCACTCATCTAGGAAACCAATACTTGTACAGGATGTTTACCAGCTCTTCAGGAACCAAGATTACGTCCTCGTCGCCGGCGACCTCAACGCAAAGCATAATTCCTGGAGGCCGCTCGCACAACAGAACGTAGCTGGCCACACCATCCGAAGATTCTGTGACAGTACTGGCTTTTCCCTCAACGCACCTGACAACCTGACACATCACCCTCACTTTGAAGAAATTTAAAAAAAAAAATACTGGACCAAACATTTCTCCACAATAGAATTGATCGACAAAAAATCTAAACTCTCACTCAAAAATCGAATTTTTATTTACAAAACTTATCTACGCCCCATCCTAACGTATGCATGCCCCATTTGGGGATCTGCTAGTAACACATCTGAATGATCTCCAAAGACTACAAAACAAAGCACTCCGAGTGATAGCCAGAGATCCCAGATTTATTCCAAGAGCAGTACTACATGAAGAACTCTGTGTGTGTTGAACCCATCCACACCCTAATAGCGAATTTGTGTGTGTCTTTAAATTTCCACTCTGCATTGGGCTCAATTCACAAGGCGACGCCAAAACAAAATCACGTGACGAGTATACAAACACTTCTACTTACTTCGTTTTAGTGTGTGTTGATACCTATACTTGTTTACATCTTTTGTGCGAACATTTTCTCTTAATAATTATTTGTTATTATTATATTTTTGCATTATCCTAGTTTAGTAATTACGTAGGAAAAAATTTCAATAATTTTTTTAGAGTAATCTTTGTTTTAGTTCAGTATATTTGTGTTATCGTGCCAAGCCTATTGATACTGGCTACTTGCAGTGTGTATAATATTAATTAATAGTTCTAGGTTATTTTTAGTCAACTTAAAATTTAATTCTTAGTTATATTTTAGTTTATTATTATTTTTATTTGCACATAAGAATGGCTCACAGTATAGAATTGCGACCACAAAGTGCTGAAAGTGACCAATTGGAGAACTGTCGCCTCCCGGAAGACAAGATGGAGGGGTGTTCTGAGGAAAGCCTTGGCCCACCCCGGGCTGTCGTGCTAAAGAAGAAGAATGATTTGAAAAACTTTCAAAGTTGTCATATGTATGAATACGGTGCTAATTTTTCCACAGCTACTGGAAATGACAGTGTGTTATTTAGAATGTCAAAAGGTCAAAAATTATTCAATGACGGATTTGTTAGCAATATATCGTTCACTGAGCCGGATGAGGCTGGAAACGAAAATTTTGTTATTAATTGCAAAGTCCGTGCCGAAATGAAAAAGCGAATAACCTACCAGCCATCTGTAGAAATTCGAACAACTTCTGAGGTGAGCTATGAATTATTTTTTGTTCTTATTAAGATTATCTGTAAAACTGTTTTTATTTGATAATTGTTTGTGCGTTTGTCTTGATTTTAATCACAATTTTTGAAATACAAAATGAGCTTTTAATAATATTTTATTTTTATCATCAAATGAAAAGATTGAAAAGGATTAAAAAGTTTTTGTAAGATTAGCTTTTCTAAGCATCTAAGTAAACGTAAATGAATAATTAGCATTTTTAGAAAAATATGTCATCTGTCTTAAATTCATAACTTGATAATTTTTTTAAAGCAACATTGGATGTGAAGAACATTGTTTTCTATTTTAAAGAATATGCATTATTAAAGCTTTAATCTTGTATAGTTTTATGGTTTGATTGAACTGAACTTTTTGTATTTCAAAATAAAGTATGACTGTATAATTATTGCTATGTGTAATTTAATCTTAAATTGATTGGAATGCATTAAAAGTAAAGGGAATAATATTTGTTCTATAATATAGCAATAATACCACTATATAACTATATCTTTTTAGCCATTGCATTGAATCTGAAAAAATTGTTCGTTTAATTTCATTGTTCCCATTGAACGTGCACTGTCAATGCCCACATGAATTAAATACGAGAAAAATAAAATATAAATCAATTGTATCAGAACTGCCACAAGAGCAAATACTTACAAATTAAAATTGTATTGCCATTTATTTAGTGAGAAAAAAAATTAAACCGTTAAAATATTTAGGTTGAAGATGTTAAAGATTATTTCAATAAGGAAAATAATAAATGAGATGGTTCTTCAATACAAATTATTGACCAGAAGCTCGGCTCAAGAAAACGTAGTGCACAGTACTAATACTCGTAATTTTATGTAACGCAGTAACAAATTATTCATTTTTGCTAAAATCTTTAATAAAACAGTTATTTATATAAAGAAGTTTTTCCGTAAGGTAAAATAATTGAAATACTGAATTTGAATTACTTAATTTTCTTTCACTTACCAAATCGATTAACTCCCTTAATCACGAAAAAATTGTATTAATAACATTGACTCCAAGTATATTCTACCTTATACTTTCTGTATGTCATTAGATAACAGATGCATTTGCAATAATACAGTCTACATCATATTTTTTGAATTTGTAATATAAAAGGAATTTTTAAAAACAATACATAATATTTTACAATTTTCTCAACTTCTTGGTATGTAAATATGAAACACCTTATGCATGCTTAAAATTTGTTGTTTTAGAATTTATTTGTTTATAAAATAATGCTCTTTCTTGTTAAATTCAGGTAATCACAGCAAAATGCATCTGTCCTGCATACTGCAAGCATGTTTTTGCATTGCTTCATGCAATAGTCGATTACGTTAGCAAGGAATTGTTTTATGCTTCGAAGGAAAGGCTTCAGACTTGGCACCATCCCAAACCGGCTAAAACCATTTCACAGGAAGCAAGCAAAATTTTTTTGCAGGGGAGTCATCAAAACGTTAACTGCAAAATACGAATTTTGACTATGACCAACTGGATTTTTGTCCGTTTCTGGAAGCGAAGAGAAACGCCAAGAAAGTTATTTTTGACAAAACGATCCTTTTGCCAGCTGCTGTATGCAGCAGAAAATGTTCCGAAAATTTGCCTGCATTGGGAATGGAAGCGACACTCTTCTATCACAAAAATTATTTTCGAAACATGGAAGAACTATTAACCTTAGAAAAAAGGACTGTGGGACAAAATTGCAGTGAATGGCATCTAGAAAGGAAGCTACGCCTCACTGCAAGTGGCATGAAAACAATAGTGTCGAGAGTATCCGATTTTGAGTCATTAGCGACTCAAATTTTGAAAAAAAAAAATGATGTTTCGTTGGACTTTGTACCGGCTGTAAAATACGGGATTGAAAATGAAGATTACATCCGGTATATTGTCTAACAACGCAATCCGCAAAATGTAGTCAGACAAACTGGTCTGGTTATTCATCCTTTTGAGCAGTATATTGCTGCCACTCCGGATGGATTAATTAGATCAGGTGAAGACTACATGCTGCTGGAAATCAAATGCATTTTCAATCCAAAGAATTGTTCTGTACAAGAATTAATAGATAAAAGAAATGACTTTTGTTTGATGAATTCCAATGATTGCCCTGGAAAAAAATCACAAATATTATTATCAAATTCAATGCCAACTAGCCGTGAGCAATCTCATAAACTGTCTGTTAATAATTTTGCTAAATAAAAACTTTAATTTCAATAGAAAATTATTATACTGAAATGATACAATTTGATGCCTTCCACAAATTATTAATTTATAAATTATTAATTTTAAAAACTTTTTTTTTTAAATTAAAATATTTTTCAGGGGAATGATATCATTGGAAAAGGTAATTTTTAGAACTTTCCCCATTTAGTTATCCTTTGTTGTTAATGTAATTTTTTAAACTAATTGAATTTCATATAAATAGATATAGCTTTTCTTCATTAGGAAACGACTTTTTAAGCCAATGAATATAAATTTTTGTACATGAAACTTTTTTTTTTTATTAACGTCCAGAATGATTCTTTGGTGAAAGTGTATTTTTACCTTTACAATTCGTAATTGCTATTTTTTTTCTTCTGTTTTTATTTTGGATTGTTTCTATATTTTCTGTAGAAAAAGAGAAATTTTTAGCCTCCTTTTTGCCAAAAGTGAAAATGCCCAGAAAAATTGTCACAAAGTTTATTTCAATGCAGAATGTGAATTTTTTTTTAATTCATCATATTAAAATGTACATTTTTTCTTGTAGTAATTTTTATTACATTGTTTTATCATTTAAAGACAAATTTTCTTCATTCATATGATAAAAATATTTTTATGTAGATTTTTGTTTTAAAAATTTGTGTTAGTTTTTTTACATTATTTCTAATGCAGGAAAAATGTCATTCATATTATAAATACTATTTATTATTTATGCTCATGCTTGAAGATTTGAATTACTTGTTATGTCTTTTTTTAAAGTTTTCTTTTTCGGTTAAATACCAATATATTGACTTTTAATACATATATTTTATGATTTAAATTTTTCAACAAAAATAAATGTGATCACAATCAAGCCTCTTTATTTTTCACCATAATTAACTAAAATAAAAATCTTGCACAGAGAAATAGTATATTTCATTAAAATTGAGTTGGTAAACGATTAAGAATTCTGTGATAGAAATGAAGCTTCTTTTAACATAATTAAATACAAGTAAATTGTATATTTTACAAGATTAGCCCATGCTATGTGAACACGTACAATTTTTATTAAGGTACATACTATTTATCATACAAGGTTCACTTGTATGTAATGGAAGCTTTGAACTCAATTTTTACCCACTTTAAAATGTCAGATTAATTTGAAATTTTGCACACTTGTCATGGACCCATGACAATACAATTTCATAATTTTGTTCCATTGTCCTGATCAGGAATAACGATTTCCAGATTTAGCGACTAAAAAATTAAGGTGTGACCCTAAAAATGATTAACGGGAAAATTAATGTCATTGGGGTAAAAGCATGGGGTTGCTCTATATTAATTATAATTTTTTACTAGTTCTATTCCAAAATGCTGAGTTAGTGTAAAAGTTAGTACAAAGCACCCTACACTTTTACCCCAAAGACATTAATTTTCTCGTTAATCATTTTATTATTTTTTAGTTCGCTTCTCTATAAAAGCGTGTTTTTTAGTTGTTTTTAAACTATATTTCATGTTAAAGGACACTACAAAAAAAAACATATATTCAACAAATTAAGTTTGTTGCAGTACATTTTATTTACAAAGGATATGTATATAGGAATATATTTCATAAAAATCAATGGGGCAGTACACGCATCATCTACTTTAACGAATTCTTCCGATGCAGTAGTACTCTGAGTCATTACAATATGCAAATAGATAAATAGAATTTGAAATATACAAAAACACACACTGTACTACATTAATCATTTGAAGCGATAAATTTGCATTAATTATGATATACAAATAAAATAGTAGAATAAATTACAGCCCCGCCATTCCAAAATGATAATTGGATCAAGTAACCAGAAAATACGCGAGAGTGCTAGCGTAATATCAACTTTTATCAAAAACACTCCCGAATCATTACAATATGCATAAAGATAAATAGAATTTGAATAATACACAAACTGTACTACATTATTCATTTGAAGCGATAAATTTGTATTAAGTATGATATACATATAAAATAGTTGAATATATTACAGCCCCACCATTCCAAAATAAGAATTTAAAGAAAATGATATTTAGATCAAGTTACCAGGAAATGAAAATAATACATAAAAAAATAAAAATTAATATGAAAAAGGAAATTAAATTATTTGTTAAATTAAATTATTAAAACTTTTAACTTGTATCAAAGGTTTGTGAAAATTGCATAACATGCATGTAATAAAAAAAAGAACTTTGTTTGCATTATTGAGACTATTATAGGATAAGGGCCCTTCAAAAAATTTATACATTTTTACTCTCGATATCGCCCTTTCCACTGTAACTCGATTGTTCGACAACTGGCCATTTCAGAGAAGTCGAACTGAATTTTGTTTTGAAGGAATACTGGTTGATATAACTTACAGCCAATTTCCTCCAATTCTTTGGAAATCAAAAACCCCTTATCAGCCATTACAACATCATTTGGCTCTAATCGATCCATCATCACAACAACCCGACGAATAATTCTCAAAATAACTTCACGAACCTGCCTCACTCCATGTACCGTTTACCTCATAGAGCAACAAACTTACAACCCGACTCCTAAAGGCCTTATCACACGTACAAGTTTGGAGCAATTATTGGTTCAATTCGTGCAATTTTAACTAAGTTGCCATAGCAACGGCTTTCATACAACTTTTTGCTAGTCAGTTCAAAAAGTTGTTCCAAATTAAAATTGTTCGGAATTTCAGCCAATAGGATTCTTCCTTTCCTTCTCAAGAACAAGATGGCAGCCTCGAGCTCGACTGGCGTGAGCGCATCGAAGGTTTTTATTTTAAAATGGAACGGGGTTATGGAAAGCTTTTTAATTGATGAAATTGAAAAGCTTCCATACCTGTGGAATCCAAAACACCCTCTTTTTGCGAAAAGACTTTAAAAAAATTAGGATTCCAGCAAGTCGCCATGAGGATGAGAGAGAGGTGGCCGGCATTGGAATCTTTCCTGACTCCAGGTAAATTAAAATATTTTGAACAATGCCTTTTATCCTTTTACTTTCTTGTCAAACAAATAGTGTATCGTATATTTCTTGTTGTATTTTAGATATAATATTTACTTTTGTTCTATAAGCGAATATCATTGATTTGATAAAATATCGCCAAAGTCTGTTAGGCGTGGACAACAATAAAATTTTTAAAAGTCAATAATACAGACTCTACTTATTTATTTTTATTTGTTATGCATTTGAATTATCCTCAGCAGTATTTGTGAAGTGTTAAAAATAAACCAGCTGCCTTCGGCACGCGCTAGATGTTTTATTAGAGGTTTGGAGTAAAATGTTTGGAATATATATATATAGATGTTCGTGTATATACAGGGTGTTTCATAAATGATGGGAGTAACTTTAAGGGGTGATAGTACACATCAAGACGAGTAATAGTAAATAGGAAACCAATTGTCCCAAACGTCTTCCGAAGGAGAAAGGCGCCATCAAAGTTTAGGGTCCTAAATTTCAAATGATGATAAAAAACGGGAAAATGGATCGATTCATTTGCGGTTTTCACTAAAATCATTCTTTAAATTAGTATTTTCATTAAAAAAAGTTTTAAAGACAAAGTTAAAAAAATGCCGTTAGAGGGCGCTCTAGACTTTGGAGTACCGAACAACTACCTTTTACCAGTATTTTTTTTATTTTGTTAAATGTTTACAAAAGCTTAGATTTTAACTTGAATTTTGAGCGCAAAATTGAAACCATCGGGAGCGGTTAAGTGGCGCAAATGTAACCGCGTTTAGGGAGGAAAAATTGAAATGCTCGTATGTAATGATCAAAATAAAAAACGATAAAGCAAACTTTAAGAGGCGATAGTACAACATAAAAACAATCAACTTTGATTAGAAAATGCATGATTTGAATTCAAACGCAAACGTGTTAGAGCATCTTCAAATTTTATCCATGCAAGCGTTATAGCTGCAAGTTTCTGGAAGAAGAACATGAAATTGTGATATGGGGAAGAAGAAGTACGCATATGCAAATTGTTATTAAGATAAAAGCCACTGACCCGAGTGTGCAAGTGTAAATCACGGTACAAACGTAACGAAAAATGTTGCCCTTCACTAATCAAGAAAAGGCTGATATGCACTTCATCTACGGAACTGCAAATGGGAATAGTGCAGAGGTGCCACGATTGTACGGAAAAAAGTTTCCCAACAGGCGGTTGCCTAATGATAAAAAATTTGTGCGCTTGCACAGACAGTTGTGTGAGACAGGATCCTTTTTTGGTGCACGTTCAAATGCAGGCCGTGCGAAGTCTAACAGAACGGTAGATATGGAAGAAAAAATTCTGGATATGGTGGCTGATCATCCAAATACAAGCACGCGAGCAGAGGCTAGTCAAATTGAAGTATCACCCTCCACGACATGGCGAGTACTAAAGGATGAAAGTATGCATCCTTTTCATGTCCAACGAGTCCATGAACTGACTCAAAGGGATTTTCCTCGTCGAATGGATTTTGCTCGCTGGTATCTGCAGAAGAACACCCTAAATCCCGATTTTGGTGCAACTGTGCTTTTTACAGATGAATGTACATTTACACGTGACGGTACATTTAACACCCACAATTCCCACCAATGGGCAGATGTAAATCCACATGCGTCTTCTTCACATGCATATCAGCAACGATTTTCCATAAATGTTTGGGCAGGAATAATTGGTGACCATCTACTTGGACCTTATCTTCTGCCAGAACGCCTGGATGGAAAAAAATATCTTACCTTTCTGCAACAGGTGCTACCGGAAATGATGACAGATGTTCCCCCTCATATCCGGCGAGTAATGTGGTTCCAGCAGGATGGAGCACCAGTTCATTTTGCGCCAGAGGTGCGAAATTATCTAAACGCAACCTTTCCAAATCAATGGATTGGGCGAGGTGGTCCTGTCCCTTGGCCAGCGCGATCGCCCGATCTTTCATGCCTGGATTTCTTTTTGTGGGGACACCTGAAGAGTCTTATGTATGAGACTCCTATCGAATCTGCAGAAGCACTCGTCGCCAGACTTTCGGCAGCTGCAGCAGAGGTGCGCGATACTCCTGGCGTGCTTCAGAGGGTTCGTGAACCCCTTCTTCGCCGTTGTACCGCATGCATCGCCTCTAATGGTCAGTGTTTCGAACAGCTATTGTAATCATTTCTAATTAAACTTTTTTTTATAACGTAAATGTTCTTTGTTTCCTTTTTGTCTCTTAAAACGAAATCTGTTTCAGCGCCCTCTATCACCTTCGGGTTAAAATTACGAGTATGATTTCTTTGATGAATGTTACTTGTTTTGGTGTTGTACTATCGCCTCTTAAAGTTTGCTTTATCGTTTTTTATTTTGATCATTACATACGAGCATTTCAATTTTTCCTCCCTAAACGCGGTTACATTTGCGCCACTTAACCGCTCCCGATGGTTTCAATTTTGCGCTCAAAATTCAAGTTAAAATCTAAGCTTTTGTAAACATTTAACAAAATAAAAAAAATACTGGTAAAAGGTAGTTGTTCGGTACTCCAAAGTCTAGAGCGCCCTCTAACGGCATTTTTTTAACTTTGTCTTTAAAACTTTTTTTAATGAAAATACTAATTTAAAGAATGATTTTAGTGAAAACCGCAAATGAATCGATCCATTTTCCCGTTTTTTATCATCATTTGAAATTTAGGACCCTAAACTTTGATGGCGCCTTTCTCCTTCGGAAGACGTTTGGGACACTTGGTTTCCTATTTGTCGTGTGATGTGTGATTGTTCGTCTTGATGTGTACTATCAACCCTTAAAGTTACTCCCATCATTTATGAAACACCCTGTATTTATACTTTCGCTCAAGTGTGTTTTTCAATTCTTGTGTTTTTGATGTGTACTTAGAAAACTTGTTTTAAAAAGGATTTACTTCAAAAAAAATTTTCGTATGAAATTAAGAATTTTCCAACATTTCATTACATAGTAGTAATTTCAAACAGCCAATAATAAAATTTACCATATACATCAATTAATAATAAAAATATATAACAATAAGTATTGTTTGTCAAAAAATTTAGAGCAGCTTTCTAGTGTCTATGTTATTTTTTTTTCTGTCCATCTTGTTACGAAAATGGACAATTTTTTGCACATATTTTCAAGAATATGCCTTAAAATAATATTTAAAGTAGAATAACATGTGTGTGCTAGGTACTGTATGTAAGGACAAGAAAGAATTGTATTTGGAACCCAGGTTAGTAAGCAACAGAAAATTCACAATCTAGTAGGTATTTTTACAATTGTAATGAATGGGTTGGGCTTGAAGACCACTGCATTACAGTAAAATGGTGATCAGGAATTACTCAGGGATTATATACTTATGCCACATGACTATACTAAAATTCTGGTCAACTTGTACTTCTTAAATATTAGAAGTTTTATTTCTTATCAATCTCTGCAATTACATATCTGTTAATTTATTTTAAAAATATTAATTAAAATTCTTATTATTTTCAGAAGTATGCATTGCAAAATTCCAGAATCTCCGCACCTATTATCGCAAAGAAAAAAAGAAACTGACAAGTTTCAAAAGTGGAACAGGTGTGGTAGATTTTGTTCCCAAGTGGGAACACTTCACTCGCCTCCAGTTCCTTGAAGATACTATCAATCCAGTTGATAGTACTTCAAATTTAGATTACATGGAGCTGGAAATAAATGCAGTACGTATTTTGTTCCTTAGATGCTAATATTTTTTTCCTGTCAATTGTATACTACTTCTAATTCTTTCATAAATTGCAGACACCTCTGGAGGTCACAGTATCTGAGGATCTATCTGATTGAAGCAGTTCTCGACACTCCTCCTTCCATTCCCAGTGGGTCGAAAAGTACAGGCAGTGAGCTACCGCAAGGGGAAAGGGTTTATGCCTGTACACCAAAAGTGAAGCGAAGGAAGTCGGATGCGCAGGAGCAATTTCACAGTAGAATGCAAACATGCCTGGAGTCTAGGGGCAAGAAAACAGTGAACGAGAATTTTGCAACTTACATGGCCTCCGAGCTCGATAGTTTGCCCTGCCCAAAGCGACAGGCAGTCATTCGGGCCAAATTACGAAATGTACTAGACGAGTGTATTGCTGAATAACCTCTCAATAAAATATTTTTTTCTAAAAATATTTCTTTAATTTCATTTGAGCAATATTTTTCTTTTATAAAATAATTTTACATAAGCTAGGATGATTTTAAACGAATTAATTTTAAAAATAATTATTTATACATAATTGTATTGAGTGTTGGTTTTATGTATTTCATTATCTCGGTTCTAGTGATGAGATTTTTCCCAAAGAAGCATTTTAATTTACATCCAGCTTTTATATTTATGATGACACCCAAACATATCTGGACAGCATAACATAAAAATACTTGCATGTTTTACATGTTGACAAAGACAAGGAGCGAGAATTATTCAAATAATAAAGTTTTTATATACAAGGAAAAAAGCATTATAAAAAATACAGTCACATGTGTTGTCGAAGAGGATATTAAATCCCTGTTAGAAAAGTGCATGAAAATAATTAATAATCTTGTACTCCTTGGAAGTGCCGATAAATGTAACATATTTGAATAATAAAAAACCATATAAACATACATATAATTGTAGCTCGGGGTGTCACGGGATGTGAAGATCAGATTGATGTTGATAATTTTAATTCAAACATTATGAAATTTCAAATTTTAATACAAAAAGTTCTAGGTTTTTCACTTCTATTGGCAGTCTCTATAACTGGCAATTTTTTTTTTATACATATGGTTGTTTTAGACAAACCACCTCAAAATTTGTTTTAAATGCACTTAACTGAATTATAATAGAAAATATTCGTGTAAAGAATACTCCGTTGTTGTGTATGCTAACTTTCCAAAGAAGGTGGTGCACTTGCAATATTTTGGAATTTGTGGGAACATGTTTTTTAAGATATGTGGCAGAAAATGAACTGCTTGATGAGTGCATGCTACTCAAGAATGAAGACTGGCTATGGGATTAAGCTTTTCGTACCAACATAATATAGTTAAAATTTAACTAATAATAAAGGAGATTCGAATTATGAATAGATATCAACTTTAAGTTATTACACATAATATTTTGCTGTTTGTTTGTGCCAAATAAAATGTAAAGTTATATATTGTATTAACTTCATTTTTATTTACTTGTGTTATATTACAAGTTACACTTTGCATTACATCTTCAGATATTTTACATATGTAATGCGAGTTTTATTTAGATGACACAATAAGGCAATGCATATTACTGTAAATGGATCAACATAAAATGATTATTAATAGTTCCTTTGCAACATCCACTATAATGGCAGTAGAATAAAAAAAATATAGAAGTCAATATTATAGATTTACAGGTTTATTATACATAAATTTTGCATCATTTTAAGATATTTCTTCACATAAAAATAAACAGCATAAAATTTATTTTTTTCTCAACAAAAATTTTAAAAAATAAAAATTGCACATATGCATTTTTAACACATCATAAGAAAAAACAATATAAAATACAAATATTTCTCTTCATTATACTTAAATAAAAAAATATTGCAAAATCAGGGGCAGAATTTGTTACTTTCAATTTGTACTGAAAATTTTTCTGCTTGCCATAGGTTGCGGAACCCTGGTTTTATAATATGTTAATGTAATGTATAATTATAATCTTGCCAGGGTACAGCACCTTCAGCATTAAAAAAATTACGAAATCTGTCCCTCACATCTTTTGCGTAATTTGATCCCCTGCTTAAAATCCTTTGGCAGGGAATCAGTAGATCGATGTGTTTCTTTTTCAAATTTTAAGATATTTAATACTGCATATTTTGTGTTGATTTTTTTCACTTTAAATTTATTTTAATTATTATTTATTTGGCATATTTTTAATAGCATTGCAACGCTTGTTTTAAGTTTGATAAAACAATATTTATTTAAGTAAGAAATTTAAGTTTTTTTTTCATGTTTGATATTTGACTATTGATTAAGACTAATATTAGTAATTGCAAAATTTTGATTTGTGTTGAAATTTTTTCATACTTGATTTTGAACATTGATTATTAGTAACTGCAAATTTTTGATTTGTGTTGATTTTTTACTTTAATATTTTTGGTATTTTTATTTTGTACTTCAAAATTTTTAAGAATTATTTAAAATTTTAATTTTTATGATTCTCAGATTGGGCTTTAAAATGGAAACTAATAATCAACCCAATTTAGCTGTAAATAGTAATACGAATCAAAAAAAAAAATTCCCAGTGAACCCTTTTTAATTGCATTTGACCCCGAAAATGGAATGAGAATAGAAGCGTGTTTAGAGTATTTTAATAATGCATGCAAAATTAGTAATAAAGACAATGATTGGAAAATGCTTAATATCTCTAAATACCTTAAAGGTTCTGCTCTAACCCATTATATTAATTCTTGCCTTAATATTTCTAATTTTGATGATCTGTGTAATATCCTTATTGAAAATTTCTTAAAACCTAACATAGTAAATTTATCAGATTTCTCTCAACACCAGCTAAGAAATAATTTAGATCAATATTTTCACCAGAAACTAAATTGTGGTAGACAATTAGGTCTATCTCCCCAACTCATTTTGGAAGGACTGACTGATGGAGAAAAAAAAATGCCCACCAATATTAAACAATTAATGACCATTAACCCTCCCACCTCACCTACAGAATGGCTCATGGTAGCTACCCGCCTAATGAAAACACACGCAACTAAACCAGAACCAAATAGCTATAGACCACCACAAAATGCTTACAGACGTCCAAATAACTCTTTTAGACCTAATTTTCAAAATTTTAACAGAATGCGTCCCCAACATCTCCCAAATCATCAGGCTCACAATTTTGTCAATCGAGGATTTAGACCCAACCACCGCATACATTTTCAAAATGGAATGCCACCAACACCATGTAGTTTTTGTACTCGACAAGGCATTCTCAATGCTCACCATTGGAAGCAGCAATGTCCATTTAAACCGAATTAAGACAAACCCCATGTAATTGTGACTCATCGTTGGCTACTAACACTGCTTCTCAGAGCTCGGGGAACCCTGTTAGTAATCAACAAATCCCAAACCAGAGACAACACCCCTCTACTGAGGCCACTGGCCCAGCATACTGACAATTACAAGTGTCCGGACACGTCTCACCATTGCCAAGCCTAGCTAACTTGGACAATTTACCTTTTACAGGAAAAAATAATGTAAATATTGTTTTTGACACTGGATCCACCTTATCTTTAATTTCTGCAGATATTGTAAATAAACTTAAACTAACAAAACAAATAACTAGGCCTATACATATTAATCAAGCCCATGGCAATTTTCAATTAAATCAACTATGCAAAACTTTCCTAAGAATAGGACAAATGTAACGAAATATAAATCTGTATATTATTAATAGTAGTTTACCTTATATTATACTAGGACTACCACAGTGTAGCCAATACAAATTTATGATTGATTGTGAATATAACCAATTGTTACAAAATGGACAAATTATTGTAAATAACTCTAGCAAAATCAACAAACAAATGTCTTTACACATACAGGAAAATGTAAACAAACCTATAAACCTAATCAGGAAGATTTAGTCAATACCTCAGAGGAAATTTTTTTCACCTCTGATTGCTAAAGAACTATCTCCTAACCTGGTCCAACTTATTTCAGAATACTCCCATGTTTTTTCAAAAAATAAATATGATGTAGGTAAAATAAGAATGGAACCTCCTAGAATTAATTTAACATCAGATCTCCCAATTTCTCAGAGAGCATACAGAACATCAGCTACTTCAAAAGCCGAGATTAATAAACAAATTCAAAATTTACTAGCTGCAGGTTTAATTAAGGAATCAACTAGTTGTTATTCTTCCCCTGTTACTTTGGCTTATAAAAGAGATGAAAAACAAAAAACAAGACTATGCATTGACTACAGAAAACTGAATGCAATTTGTAAAACAGATGCAGAACCCTTACCTCGAATAGACTCCTGCTAGATAAATTAAATAATGCTAAAAAATTTTCTACTCTTGACCTTGCAAGTGGTTACTGGCACATTCCTCTTCACGATAAAGAAAAATTAGCTTTTATTACAACTGAAGGTTTATATGAATTTCAAGTTCTCCCTTTTGGTTTTCGAAATGCCCCTGCAATTTTTAATCGCATTATTCGTAAAATTCTAACTAAACATGAATGTTCAAATTTTGCTTGTCACTATTTTGATAATATAGTTATTTTTTCAAATTCTTTAGAGGAGCACTATGCTCATTTAAGAAAAGTATTCAAAATTTGTGAGGAGGAAAACATTAAACTAAAACTCTCAAAATGTGTTTTTGCAAAAAATAAAATAAATTTTTTAGGCTATGAAATTAAAGAAGGTTGCATTACACCAGATAATCAAAATATTGAAACTATTAAAAAATTACAGCCCCCCAAAAATGTTAAACAACTTCAAAGTTGTCTTGGTTCTGTAAATGTTTATAACAAATTCATTGATTCATATGCTAAAATTAGAGAGAACCTTTAAATCAACTCTTAAAGAAAGATAAACAATGGAATTTTATTTAAAAATATGTGAATTTAAAAAAACAGTGAATCACAAGATTGTTGCGTTAGATAATTCATAAACTTTTCAGGTCATAAAAGTAACTGAATATATTTCAGTCACAGCATTCAAAAATAAGAATTTTCAAAACAAGAAAAAATATACAACCAGACCAGATTATTTTTTTAGTTAAACTTTGAAAAAACAAATTTTTTTTAAATGTTAAATTTTAGCATTTTTTAAACATATAAACGCTCATTTTTCATTCCAACATGCCACCACAAGCATCTGTCTTTTGATACTGCTTGCGATTTTTGGTTTTTCTATTTGCGTTTTTATTCCCATACTGCTTTTCCCATTGGAATCATCTTTTTCATTAATTTAAATTACTGGCTTAGCCACTAATTTAGTCAATCTCTCATCATCATCACCTTGACATCTACCCTGTCGACCCGGACCGAAATTGGACTACCCGACCAGATTATCGAAAATCACAATCTACTCCCACCCTGGAGCATGTGGAATTCCACAAAATTTATGAACCTACCATGAATACTCTAGTAACTACTTTAAACAACAGCAGGACATCTGAGGAAGTGGCCTCAGTCATCAGTGAGTGAGTGATTGTTGTGTTTACTGGCGCAAGAGCCAATTTTGGCTAAACTGCGCCATACGTTTGTTAAAGTATTTAAAAAAAGCCGATGAAATATAAAATATATATTTATATATGTGCATGCCTGCATGCACATACATAAAAATTAAAGTTAAAATAGTTTAAAATTATTTTGTCAAATGAGGTATAAAAATCCAATTTTAAAAATAAAAGCAAACAGACTTTGGTGGGGGATTTCCCCCACCAAGTCAGACAAGGATAAAACAGATGTATGAAAAAAAATGATACGATGATGCTTAAAAACAGGACAATCGATTAAAATGTGACGCACTGTGTACAAGACCTTACATGAAGGACATTGAGGAGCATCTTCCCCCAACAACAAATGTCTGTGTGTGAAGCGAGTATGACCAATGCGAAGACGAGTCAACTTGACATCAGTCCTTCGCATTGGCATCACAGGCCATGCTCCAATGACAGGTTTCACAGAGTGCAGTTTGTTATCAAACTGCTGACTCCATGATTCCTGCCATGCTGTAAAAATATGATGCCGGATGACACGCTTCATATCTGATAGCGGAACAGCTATTGGAAAAAATGTCGTTGCCGACCGAGCCGCACTGTCCGCCTGCTCGTTGCCAATAATCCCTACGTGGCTGGGTAGCCAGCAAAACAATATATCAAAAACCTTGCTATATAGTCGACTAACGATGTCGAGTGCATTACACACCACTGGATGACACCGATCGTTCTAATTTTCAAGCGCTTCCAATACACTCATGCTATCAGTATAGATGCAGTATTTACGAGGTGAACAGGAGTCGATTAATTGAAGTGCACGGTATATGGCGACAGCTTCGGCAGTGAAAACACTGCAAGAAGTGTCGAGCCTATAACCGAGCATGTTATCTTCAATCACGACGCCACAGCCTGCGTAACCTGCACGTTTCGAACCATCTGTAAAGATGGGCGAATACGCACTATACCGACTGCGATGGTAAGAGAAAAGGCGCTGAAAGACAACAGATGGGACAGTGGTTTTACTGTGCGAGGCAAAAGGGTTTATATAGTGCAAACGTGGCATATTCCAAGGTGGAAATCGCCAAAGGTTTCGTTGCTGGATGTCCACGTTAGGTAGGTCGAGATCAGAGAGCATGAGCTTCATCCTATCCATAAAGGGCCGCTTGTTAGATGGCCGGGCATCATATAATCTCTTCATGCTGGTACTGATGTACATGTTTTTTAAAGGATGGGAAGGTAATGACAAGACCTTAGCCTCAGTCATCAGAGGTACAGAAGACATGGAAATTAAGTTGAGGGAATTTCCCTTCAGTCCCCAAGAAGTTCAATCCTCCAACCTACGCCAGCTAGGTGACGTCCTCGACGAGGCCAAATTTAAATTTACTCACACCCGTAAACTGGAGATTGCCGAACAACAGAAAATTTTACAAACCCAAATTGATGCGTGGGGAGTTCTCACTAAACCCCTAGAGGCACCCTTTCAGGTCATCCTTTCGAAAAAGGAAGAAAAAATTCAGACGACAATTCCGACCCTTAAAAGGCCAAGACCGATGACGTAATTCCAACACAAAATAAGTTCGCTGAACTCACAGTCAGCAATAGCATGGACATCACCGATCCAATAGAAGGAACCTCCACCGACGCTGTGCATCCTCAGAAAAAATTTCACGTCCCTCCAATTACCATAGACAACGTCACCAATCAAGCGGCCCTTCTGAAGCATTTACAACAAATTACCAAGCTCAAACTTGAAGCTAAATTAATTGGAACCAAATTCCTTGTCTTTCCCCAGACCCCATATGCATATTCCTTAATCAGACGCTACATCGCCGAAAACAGCCTAGAGGGATATACGTACATGCTGCCCGAGGACAAAAAACTGCGTGCAGTCATCCGAGGCCTCCCCATAGATATGCCTCCCATGGAGATAATCAGCGACTTAGACAAACAAGGGTTCCGTGTGGACGACTGTCATAACATGACAAATCGAAAAACAGGAGCCCCTATGCCTCTGTTTATGGTATCTATGGTCAGGTCGGATTTTCACAAATCCATTTTTAGAACCGTGACAGTAATCAACTACGTAAAGTCACAGTGGAAATCCTGCGAAAAAAATACGGCCCACCCCAGTGCTTCAGATGCCAGGGTTTTTCCACTCCAGCAAATTTGCACGCGCACACCCAGGTGCGTCAAGTGCGCAGGCAATCATCTTGCCAAGAGTGCGAGAAACTCTTCGGCGACAAACCTAAATGCTGTCTATGCGGAGGGGAGCACCCCGCAAATTTCCTTGGTTGCCCAAAAAACCCAAAACCCAGAATAGATGCCGAAAAAGAAAAGAAGAGGCAACAAAGAGCCGCCCTCACCAACCCGGAGCCAACAAAAGTTAACTTTTGGGAGCAACGTACCCAATCTGCCACACAGAGCCAACAGCCAATCTCAACCTCCCAACCCGGACCCTCCACCGCACCGCCTCCTTCATCCAAACCTGTTACAAGTCAAAATTCTCCCTCAGATCTTTTTGAACAACTCAAAAATCGAGCCGTTCAAGACACCTTTGAGCTCCTTGAACAGTTCATTACAATAGCCACTACAATCCCCTCAAAAGTCGGACGCCTCAGGGCGATTAGAAATCTGTTAGCGGACGAAATCAATTTTTTATCCCCGCCACAGCAATATCCAAAACCTCACGTTGGTGTCCTGGAACGCCAACGGCCTCAGAACGCGCGTAGAAGAATTTCGAGAATTCCTCTCGGAATATGACCCTGATATCATCAATTTACAAGAGACCCACCTTCAACCCTGCCATCATCTCTCCTTTCCAAATTACAATATCTACAGAACTGATCGCACCTTCCGTGGTGGAGGGACCGCAATCATGATAAAAAGATCCATCCCGCATCATGAAATTAAAATCAATAACCCAAGTTTCGAAATTTCAGCTATCAAAATTGAAAGGCCCAACAATAATACTATCACAGTGATCTCAGCCTATCGACCACCGAGGAAACCCTTACTCCCGCAGGATCTTCATCTTTTCAGAAACCAGAATTACGTCCTCGTCGCCGGCGACCTGAACGCCAAACATGTTTCCTGGAGCCCTAACACCCAACAAAATGTGGCTGGCCACATCATCAGAAGATTCTGTGACAGCACCGGTTTCCCTCTCAGCGCCCCGCTCGAGCCGACCCACTTCCACAAAAGCCTGAACAACACGGTGATCGACATGGCCATCAGCAAAGGTATGACCATTACGGAAGTCTCATCCATTCCCGAGCTCTCAAGTGATCACAATCCCGTTCTCTTTGAGGTGAGCTTGGATAATTTTACCTCACCTGCCTCTTAGTACTTATGCCTTCCCTAATTGGAGTAAATTTCAAACCATCTTAACTAACACTCTCCCAGGCAACCCCAAAATTTCTAATACTGATGATATTGATAACGCTATTCAAAATTTTAATTCCGCCTTTAAAAATGCATTTAACAATAGTAGCACTTTTAAAACCATTAACAAACCCATTAGTTGCATCCCCTCTGTCATCAGGGATAAAATTAAAATTAAAAATAGACTTCGCAAAGACTGGCAAGATACCAAATACCCCCCCCCCATAAGACTCAACTTAATAAACTTCAAAAAGATATTAAAAACGAACTTAAAAATTTTCACAGAGCCCAATGGGACAAAAAGCTTTCAGAAGCCTCCCCTGATGACGATTCTCTTTATAAAATAGTTAAATATCATACAAATCAAAATAGTACCCTCCATATCCCTCCTATCGTTGGCCCCATGGGCCTACATTATAGTACTAAGAACAAAGTTAATTTGTTTGCTGATTATCTGGAGAGCTCTTTCCAAGAAAATCCGGAACCATATGATGATGACTTCATTGAGCGTGTTGAAGAAAAAGTAGACGATTTTATGCATCATAACTCCAGACACCACACCGCACCATTGACCTCGCCACAAGAGGTAATGGAAATCATTCTCAAATCACCCAACAAGAAAGCACCTGGTAAAGACGGCATCAAAAACATAGCCCTCAAGTCACTTCCATTAAACGCAATAACCTTCATCACTAAAATATTCAACAGAAGCCTCCAGTTTAACTACTTACCTACCGATTGGAAACACGCTCAAGTAACGGTCATACCT
Source organism: Trichonephila clavata (assembly GCA_019973975.1). Lineage (NCBI taxonomy): Eukaryota > Metazoa > Arthropoda > Arachnida > Araneae > Nephilidae > Trichonephila > Trichonephila clavata. The sequence goes on from BMAO01010859.1 coordinate 39,728, forward strand.
AAAAAAGGAAAAGAAACTAAATTTAAAGAAAATTATCGTCCAATAAGTCTCATCAGTTCATTAGCCAAAATATTCGAAAAAATTCTACTCACCCGCATCAATGATCACTGTGATAGCAACCATATCATTCCGGACGAACAACACGGCTTCCGACTGCACACTTCCACTCAACATCAGCTGCTCAGAGTCACTAATAAAATCATCCAGGGTTTCAATTCAAAATCTTTCACCATCGGAGTCTTCCTGGATGTAAAAAAAGCTTTCGACCGCATTTGGCATGACGGTCTTATTTATAAATTAATTCTTCTCAAATTCCCAACCTACTTAATTAAAATTATTCACAGCTACCTCTACAATAAAACTTTTAACGTCAAAATCAATAGCACCCACTCCAGTGACCGCCACACCATCGCAGGAACGCCCCAAGGATCCATCATTTCGCCAGTCCTCTACAACATCTACACAAGTGATTTCCCCACATCCCAACTTGTCACCGTCTGCCTTTTCACCGACGATGCTGCCATCTTATCGACCAGTCTAGCTGCCGATCAAGCAGCTCGCACATTACAAAATTACCTGTCCCTCCTAGAAACCTGGCTGACGAAATGGAGAATAGCGTCAACACCGAAAAATCAAATGCAATAGTCTTCCGGAAAAAAAGAAGCCTGATCATGCCCCCACCCTGAAACTCTTCGACGAAACAATAGCCTGGACATTCGAAACAAAATATCTCGTCTCATCCTTAATGACAAGCTAACCTACCGCCCCCACTTCACTGAAACCAAAAAAAAAATACTGGACTAAACACTTCTCGCTCATAGAACTCATCGAAAAAAATCGAAACTTTCATTGAAAAATAGAATCTTCGTCTATAAAACTTATCTACGCCCCATCCTATCCTACGCCTGCCCCATATGGGATCAGCAGCTAACACCCATCTTGACGACCTCCAGAGACTTCAAAATAAATCACTAAGAATAATAGCCCGAGCACCGAGATACATCCCCAGATCAGTAGTTACAAATATGTCAGGACGAGGTAATTTTTAGCTCATCTAGACATCTTTGAACTTTTCTGACTCAGTACGACTTATTACTTTTTGGATCAACTTTTTGAAAAGCGTTATCTTTCGCTTGGCCGATAGATTATTTTTACTTATTTACTCAACCATTGCCTTTTTCCCTGACGACCCGGACCGAACTGGACTATTCTAATACATTATGGAAACTACCATAGATAACTCCTCAGCTGCCTACCTTGATTTCCACAAGGAATGGATTCAACCATTATTGCACTAGTGACCCAACTGAACTCGTGCCGAAATTCTGATACAACTGCAGTAGTCCTAACTACCGCCGAAGAACACGATGCAAAACTCCGTGAATATCCCTTCCCCCTCCAAGAAGAACAATCCGCAGCTTTACGAAGCCTGAGTGACGTCCTCGACGAAGCCCGCTTCAAATACACACACCAGAGAAGCGAGAACTGGAAGAAGGAAAAAAGGAGCTACAAAACAAGATCGATGCCTGGGCGTCCTTGACAAGCCACTAGATCTGGAGACGACAATAATGGACCCAGCACGAGTGCGAAAAAACCTCGCACTGAATCCACTCCAATTGTGAACCAGTTCGCTGCCCTGACTACCAATGACTCCATGGATCACTCAGGTGACACCAGCGCCCCAGCAACAGCAACTGACGTGCAACCGGACGGAGGCGCACCCGAAAGGAAACGCCACGTGCCGCCCATAACGATAGACAACGTGGTGAATAAAGCCGCCCTATTGAAACACCTGCAAGAAGTGACCAGAGTAAACCTGGAAGCCAAACTCATAGGTAACAAACTAAGAATCTTCCCTCAAACTGCGTATGCTTACAACCACATACGCAGATACATCACAGAAAAAGGCCTGGAAGCGTACACTTACATGCTCCCGGAAGAAAAGAAGCTGAGAGTGGTCATCAGAGGTCTCCCAACTGACATGTCCACATCTGAAATAATTAGCCACCTGGAATCCCAAAACATTACTGTGGAAGAATGCCACATAATGACCAGCAAAAGATCCGGTAAACCCATGCCCCTCTTCCTATCAACATGGAAAAAACAGAATCTAACAAAAAAATCTTTAAAGTAACAAACATCGGCTACATGAAAGTCACAATAGAAGCTCTCAGACCCAAATACGGCCCACCACAATGCTTCCGATGCCAGGCTTTTTTTCACAATAGTAAATTCTGCACAAGCAGCCCCAGATGCGTGAAGTGCGCAGGTGAGCACCTTGCTAAGATTGTGTTAAGCCTTTAAGCGACAAAGCCAAATGCTGCCTGTGCCAGGGCGAGCATCCAGCTAATTTCCTAGGGTGCCCCATGAACCCAAAAAACAGACCCGAACAGAAAAAAAAGAAAACGTAGTCACTCCAAATAAGTAGCAACAGTATTCAACACACCAGCCCGCCAAAAGCCAACTTCTGGGAAGCGCGAAGGAAAACTACCACACCGCAGCAACAGCCTAACCCCAGCACCTCCAAAAACTCCCCCAAGCCTCCTCCTCAACTACCGAACCAGATGATGACCTCTTCAACCAATTAAAGTCCCCAGCTGTCCAGGAAACATTCAAACTTCTTGAAGAATTCATCAAAATAGCCACAACTATACCTACCAAATACGGACGCCTCTGGGCCATACAAAACCTGTTACGCGACGAAATTAACTTTTAATCCCCGCCACATCAATAGATCCAACCTAACGGTCATCACCTGGAACGCAAATGGCATAAGATCCAAAATTCAAGAATTCAAAAACTTCATAGCCGATTGGAATCCAGATATCATAAATTTACAAGAAACCCACCTTCAACCCTGCTTCAACTTCACCTTCCCAGATTACAGCATCTACAGGACCAACCGCACCTTCCGTGGAGGCGGTACTGCAATCATGATTAAAAGAAGCATACCCCATCATCAAATAATTCCAAGACAATAACCTAGAAACAACAG
>BMAO01010860.1:0-19392 GCA_019973975.1 Trichonephila clavata
ATTTTTTGAGTTTTTTCTTAGTTATTTTAATCTTTTATGTGTATTTTAATGTTAAGGTCGCTACAAGATTTTGAATAGAATCTTTTTTGATGGCAATATATCAATTATAAGAACTTTTCATGATTTTTTCACTTGCATTTGTACGAACATTGCTTATTTTCTAATATTTGAACACCGATATCTATATGTTCAATCTGCATTATTTCAGACCTTCTAAAACTTTCATTTGACAACAGCAGTTTTTTAGCAATCTAGAAAATAAAAATGTACCATTTGAAGATGTTCCACGTTTTTTTAAGGGGTTTCTGCTCTTTTTACTTTTCTTCTTTTTTTCTAATAGCTTAAAACATCTACTTAATGTGAATAACTAGCAATCAAGAGGAGTGATTTTGAGAATTAAAAGATTACACTTTCAAGAACAATTTTCGCAGCACTTGTCTGATTCTTGTTCAGTGCAATATAGTAATGTAATTTTAACCTTCTAGTTAATTTAAATAAAAGTTATCACATTCTTTGCAAAAAAGAGGATGTGTTCATGAAAATTATTTAATCGAATATACTGTAAGATATTTGTGATATTTCCTTTTCAATTACATCGCTCAAATTCATCTCGAACATTTAAGCAAATCTTTTCTGGAGGATTATATGCAACAAAATTTAAGTATACAAATTTGAGTTTTTTTATTTTAAGGGTTCAATTTCTCTCAAAAAACATTTGAAAAAAGGAAATAAACGAGGTTCTTTTAAAATAAAATAAATAGTCTACGAAAAACATGATTTTCGTATTTTTTCCGTTTTGAATTTCGAAAGGTTATGCCTTCTATGTTAAAAGCAGGTATGCGGAAGTTTAAAACCATTTTTCAGTTGTTTTCAGTAATAAATAATTAATGAAATATAAAAAGAAGAAATGTAAGCTAATGAGGAAAACTAATAATATATAGCTTATAAGAAGAGGAGGAAGGAGTAATTCAGCTAAGGCAGTCGTTCTTAAATTGTGGTCCACGGACCCCTGGTGGTTCCCAGTGTCTGAGGAGTCCATGAAAGAGTGTCATTTAATTTTCATATTTCCCACTTTTACAGTATCTGAAATTTCTCGTTGAAAAATTAAAATAAGTGCGATTATAGACTAGATCACTAAATTGTTCCCAAAGAAAAAACTCTTCTAGAGCATATACTTTGATCAAGAAAATAAATTCAATTTTTTTTGTCTGCAACTACATAACCATTAATACAACGTAATGTCTTAAATTAGATTGTTACGGTTCGATTCGGATTTTTCTCACTAACAATCCTCTTTGGGAAAAAAGAGTCGTTAAAATTTAATTTATTATTTTAAAACTTGTATATAAAGATTAAACATTCGAGTTAGAGAGAAGTTATATATATATATTATATATATATATGTTACCGGCAAAGTATAAAATGCCGCCATTCTATATAATGCCTAGGCATTCTATACAATGCCGGACGTTTTTAGGCAAAGTATGAAATATGAGATTGATTACATACTTTGCCTAGGCATTGTATAGAATGCCCAGGTATTCTATACAATGCCTAAAGCTATTTAGGCAAAGTATGAAAAAAGGTCATGATAAGGATATTATATCAATGACTTACATTCCTAAAGGTACTAATGTTATTCTGACAAAATAATGAACCTGCCATTAAAAAAATTACTGTTAAATTGTGATTTTGCATATACTTGGTATTAAAATTCCTTCAGAAGTTCCAAGTTGATAGAAACCGTCCTGTTTCTCACTCATTGCAAGTGCCAATATATTGGCATTCGGAAAAAAAAAATCAATTTTTGTATTACACAATACCTTTTTTTTTAAAAATAATTTTCTGTTTTTTTTCTGGCAAATTTCACGTAGGTGGATGTACAGTTCAATATCATAATGTGTAATATTTGTATTTGGTTGAAAGTTCTTTCAGAATTCTATCATATGCCCAGAATCATGAAATTAATTATGCTCTTGGCAAATTAAATTCCTAGAATATGTTCACATCGTCAAACTGGGTGTCAAAATTACCGTCGGCAATTGGTATCGTTTACATGATGCCGCACTAAAAAGGGATACCAGCCCCTGGAGAATGTACTAGGTCTGAAAATGGTTAAAATATGAATCTGCAGCCCCATTGGGGAAAAAAAGAATCCATGACGTAATACTGTATAGCAGTTCTTCACAACAGTTTTCTCTTCTGGACCAGTCAACGTTTGATAATTTTACGGCGGCCCGCTGAGGGTGGGATGTTGATTATTTATATTTTAAATTGTTTTGATTTTATAATTTAATTGTATTTAAACATGCCTTCAGAGTAAAATTAAGTTGCACCAAAAAATAATTATAAAATGATTTCACATAAAATATAAAGTGATTTCCATGGAAAGTCGCACAAACACGAGAAAAATACACCCCAGTAGATATAATGGAAATAATTTAATGCTCCTTGAGGGACCAGATACCCTTTGATCCACGACACAAGGGTTGGGGATCACTGTTTTATGGTGTTGATGCTTTCTTTAACAGTTTACTTTTATTTTCCGCTAACATCACATCATAGCTATTCAGCAATCAATAGTCCCTGAGTTTCTTCTTAGTAGTCATTTTTGCATTTTTTATATCAGTTATTAATTTCTAGTAAGTAATTTCAGTTAAGAAAAAACCTTTTTTTTTTTTTTTTGGAGCACCAACTCGAATTTTAGGCAACTAACCGTTGAATAGTTGTTTCATGTTTATGGACCATGGGTAGGCAACCTTTTAGCTGTTGCGTGTCAAACCAATCTACCAATATGATTCAGAGAACCACACAGTAGGGCATTTTTGAAACAATTAAAAAATTTACAAATTTGTTGAGTTGTGCAAAGTGCCACTGAGAATTATTCCGCGTGCCACATGTGGCTCGTGTGACATAGCTTGCCGGCCCCTGCTTTAGACCATGTCTCATTCTCCAACACTATAGCTTGCTTCTCCATTTTCAGGTAGCACAGGAAAAAACCAATTTTTTGTTGAATAAGTTTAAGTAAAATTGAGTATTTTGACATTTCCGAACAAACAGCAATGTACAACTAACAGATTCTGAGTCTGAGACACACGTTAAAAGTTTTATACCTTGAAAATTGACAATATTTGAAATGAATCTGAGATGTATTTCATACCTTGCCGGTTTCTCATTAGGCATTCTATAGAATGCCTAGGCAATGTGTGAAATAGGAATCATTTCATACATTGCCGGCTAGATTTAGGCATTGTATAGAATGCCTAGGCATTGTATAGAATGCCGGATTTCATACTTTGCCGGTAACATATATATATATATATAATCAAAATTTCTCTACAAGAGAGAGATGAATTAACATGATTAATACTTAAAAGAATAACAATTGCTAGATAACAATACAACAGAATTTAGAAAGAGATATGAAAATTTGAAATAACAGAGTAAAATATAAAAGAATGGATGCTTCAGTATTATCAACATTGCTGACTTAAAACAGCTTATATACATAACTTTCCTTAAAAATTTTTTTTTGTATAAAAGTGGGGTTGAACATGTTTTTTGGCCAGCCAACCTTCCCCTTTTTTGTTAATAATACCGAGCAAATACCAATTGGAAATAATGGATAGGAAATCTAAATCCTTTAAAGGAAAAGGTAATTTACCCAAAAATTGCATGCTGAAATGCAGAGCCCGCGCTAAATCTGAGTACAATAAACAAGTTATTGCCAGATTCTGGACCCAAATACAATTTCAAAACAAAGCAAAGGCTGAAAAATAGCACTTAGCAAAAGTATGAAAAGAATAGAAATAATAAAATAAGAATTGTAAGCATACTACCATTATCTTAGAGACTATTAATATGATTTAAAAGTATAATAAATTTTAAAAAAGTATGTATATCTATATATATAAAGGAGAAAAGCGACTCACTGACTGACTGACTAATCACGAAATCTCTGGAACTATTCATCCTACAGACTTGAAATTTGGTAGACATGTTCCTTTGATAGAGTAGACATCAGCTAAGAAAAAATTTTCCGAAATTCGAAAACGCAAGGGGCGTTACGGGGGGTTAAGGGCTTTAATAATAATTGTTTCCATGTTTAAACTACTTGATGTACAATCTTGAAATTGGGTAAGCAGATTCCTTTCAGAGAGTAGAGATCCGCTACAAAATGAGTTTGCTGAAAATCGACCCCCAAGTGGCGTTGCAGGGGCTTAGAGGGCGTTATAGATAATTATTTCCATTTTTAAACTATTTGACGCACTGTCTTTAAATTTAATATATAAATTCCTTTCGTAGAATAATGATCAGTTACAAAACGGGTTTTGTGAAAATAGACTTCTAAGTGGCGTTGCGGGGGATTAAGGGGCGTAATAGATAAATATATTCGTTTTTAAACTACTTCACATACCTGCTGAAAAATTGGTAGGTAAGTTCCTTTCCTGGAGTAAATATCCGCTACAAAATGGGTTTTGGGAAAATTGACCCCCAAGGGGTGTTGCGGGGGCGGGGGGTTTAAGGGGCGTTATAAATTCCGATTTTTAAGTTATTAGACGTACAGTCTTGAAACTTAGTAAGCAGATTCCTCTCATAGGGTAGAGATACGCTAAAAATGGGTTTCGAGAAAATTGCCCCCAAGTGGCGTTGAGGGGACTTAAGGGGCGTTATAGATAATTATTTCCATTTTTAAACTATTAGACGCACAGTCTTTATATTTGATAAAGAGATTTCTTTCATAGAGTAGAGATCAGCTATAAGAAGGTTTTGTGAAAACAGACCTCTAAGTGGCGTTGCAGGGGAATAAGTGGCGTAAGAGATAAATATTTTCGTTTTTAAAACTATTTGACCTACCTGCTTGAAAATTGGTAGGAATGTTTCTTTTATGGAGTAAATATCCGCTACAAAACGGGTTTGGAGAAAATTGACCCCAAGGGGTGTTGCGGGGGTTAAGGGCAGATATAAATAATTATTTCTTTTTTTAAACTATTAGACTCATAGTCTTGAAATTTGGTGAGCAGATTCCTCTCATAGGATAGAAATACACTGCAAAATGTGTTTTGTGAAAATCGACCCCTAGGTGGTGTTGCGGGGGTTCAAGGGGCGTTATTGATAATTTTTTTGCATTTTTAATTAATTGGACGCACAGTCTTCAAATTTTGCTAAGCAGATTCCTTTCATAGAGTGCAATTCCCCTACAAAATGGGTTTTGTGAAAACGGACCCAGAAGTGGCGTTGCGGGGGCTCAAGTGGCGTTATAGACAATTATCCCCATTTTTAAACTGTTCGACGTACAGTCTTGAAATTTGATAAGCAGATTCCTTTCGTAAAGTAGAGAACCGCTACAAAATGGGTTTCGCGAATATCAACTACCAAGTTTAATTTCGGGAGATTAAGAGGCGTAATCGATAAATATTTCCATTTTTAAACTACTTGATCATCCTGCTTGAAAATTGGTAGGCATGTTCCTTTCATGAAATAGAGTTCCTCTAACAAAGAGTAAAATGAAAATTGACCCCTAAAGATGTTTGCGAGGGGTCAAGAGGAGTTACAGAAAAAAATTCCTGTTTTTAATTGCTAGACCCATATACTTGAAATTTGTTAAGCATGTTTCTTTTGTTGAATAGGGATCCACTAAGATAAATTTTAAGCAAATCAAGTTCTGGGGGGTTGCAGGGGTTACTGGGACGTATTGACAAAAAAAATTACTTTTTTCGAGCTACAAGGACTATAATAATGAAATTTGGTTTGCATTTTTCTTTTGTTGAACTGAAATCCGCTAAGAGCAGTAATTTTGGAAAACAGCTTTCAACGGGATTACGGGGATATTTATAATAAAACTTTCGCTTTTTTCTGTTAGATTTAGACTTGAAATTTGGCTTGCATGTTCAATTTACGGAGTAGAGATCAACCGAAAATTGGGTTTGCGGGAATCCACTTGGTTTTTGAGTTACGAAAGAGCAAACATCATTCTATGCTTCAATTTTAGAGGTTTTTAGAAAATACAAATTAGATGAGTTCAGCCCTTTTTTTTTATCAACAGGTGACAGTTACAGGTTTAAGTATATTTTTCAATTCAATCGAATTCTTAATGCTAGGACTTAGATATCAATAATTTATACATATATATAAGCAGTAAAAATTTATAAAACATCATGAAATACCCAGCGAAGCGGGCGGGTAACAGCTAGTATATATATATATATAGGAGGTTAGACTGTGCAACGGCTAGCATTGGTTGGTTAAACGTGAATTGAGGCGTGGATACTTCGTAGTTGATTATTGTAATATTAAAGGTGACGATTTTTCGATTGGGAATCAAATTAGATTTGATCCTTAAGAATTAGAAGGTATATACATATCCTAGACGTCTGTCTCGCTATTGTTTTTCGTATTTGGTATTTTGGGTGCATCCCTAAACCTTGGTTAATAGAATTTATGTTTTTGTTCGTAACAGAAAATAAGTTGAAGTTATAATGACTATGGCTAATCTTCCTTCCGACCCCCCCCCCCAACTGAGGGATGAGATAACTCATCCCTTACAAGGTGTTTACTGTTTCTTAGAAGAATGAAAGTGTTATAAAGTCTGCATCAGTAGCAGACGCCGTCTTAGAACGAATCCTTAAATAATTCAGCAATGTGATGGAAGTCAGGAAAGAGGTTTTCAAAATCTTGGGGGCTCACGACATCAGGCTAATACATAAAGGGAAGGGCAACCGCGATTTAAAATTTAAGAACCACTGAGCTAAGGAATCGTAAAACGTATTATTTTTAATCATCAGAGAAACGAGCATATTGATGATAGTTTTTTTTAAAACTGTGCTTTAAAAATGCTGGTATGATTGTACTTGCTCATTATTTCAACACATAAACCTCTATTTGCCTTTAAAAGTAGCATACTTAAAGTATCTTTGTGCTTGTAATATATGTCGATAATTACAAATTTATATAAATATATAAAATCTGATAGATTCTCTATCAGACTAAAAAAAATCTACAGATAAAGAATCGCACAAGAGAAAGCTAAAGGAGAACCAAATGTGACAAAAAAACATTACAGGCAAGATCAAAGTAATAATGAATCTTACGTTATAATTAAATTCTATAATTGCTTTAACTTAATGTTATGTTCGTACCATAATTTTGTGCGAAACGAAAATATAAGTGCCATTTTTAAGTATGTATGATATTGCTTAAAAATAATGACTACGGTAATTTGATTCACCATACCATTTACACATACTGAGTAGCATACAACAGAGAAATACACAACCTGAGTTTCAGCATTAGATGAGTTTATTAACTCGTTGACTGTTAACTACGAGATAGTTCAGTTTGGGTTATTCCCTAGGGTGCCAACTATGAGTTGTCTTATAGTGTGTTTACTTGCCATATTTGTGCATCTATAATGAAATGTGAAGTATATCAGTGTAAATATGGACATAGAGACTTAGGAAGAAGATAATTTACTGTAATTAAATTACATTATCTTTTTACACCCCAATCCAGAAAAGTGCCGTGACAGTCAACGCGTTAATGTGTGTGTGTGTGTGAGAGAGAGAAAGAGAGAGGTGGAGAGAGATAAACTGGCATATTTTCCAAAGAGAAAGTTTATTAAATTTTTACCTAATTTAAAAAATAAACAGCTAAAAATTGATGGTAAAATCTTCTTAGGGAATCATTTTGAATTAGTCAGATTGACATGTAATTGCTGTAGTGTGTAAAATACATATCGCAGCAATTAAGTTAATATATTATATTATTGGGTAATAAGTGCATTAGAATATTTAGGTTTAGCTCACCCGAAGTTTTGAATATATTCATCAACATTTTTGAAAGCTTCAATACAGGGAAATTTGCTATTTAATCAGATTTTGTGAAATGAGCCATATTGTTTATGAATTAAAATACCCAGCTGGAGGAAAATCAGAAAAATAAATATTTTTCAAGCACCTTAATATTATAATATATTCAATGTATATATATATATATATATATACTTATAAACATTTTAATAAATAGTGAATCATATATAAAAGATTTAATAATGTTGCCTTTATTTTTATTCTTCCAATTACATATTAGGTTTTTTTCTGTATATTCGGATATTCACTGGCGTAATTTGTTTGACGCTGGCTTTATATGACCAAGTGTGCGGGTTCGACCCCAGCCCAAGTCGGTGAATTTTCATGGTGCTAAACATTGGCAGTGTCAATGTCGTAATTAAATTCCTAGTATGGTTTAGCATTATCAGTGCTCAGGTATTTCCCTCTGAGGAGGAAACTTGGGGTCAAAATTAATTGCGGTGATTGACGTCCACCTTTCTGGTGCCGCATTAAAAAGAGATACCAATCCCTGGGGAATGTACTAGATCTGCAATGGTAAAATAATAATCCCGCAGCCCCATTAGAAATATAAATAAAATTTAAAAATTTTATTGTGAGAAAATAATACTTAGGAATTGCTTTGTATCTTAATGGTTAAAAATAAATCTGGAATCCTATTGAAAGAAAAGATAAAAAAATTAGCGAGATTTCTTACACGTTTCCTAAACAACAATGTGCTCTTTTTGCTCCATTGTTCTTGAACAAATATAAGGATGTTGAGAGGTGGCAATACTGCATACGCATAAGATAAGAAAAAAACATATTTTTTTATTACTATCTAAAAGAGGCTATTTGCCAATGAGCCAGACCAATAAAGTAGCGATTATCCGTCACTGTCAAATGCAATATATGTGTGTGGACATATTTTTTCCCTTATTTTTCTGAGATCTTTTGACTAGCTAATAAGGTAGGAAATAAGAAGTAAATATAAAAATAAAGAAAAAAAAAGAAAACGTTTTCTTTGAATTATTCAGACCGTCTGGGATGTGGATAAAACCGTTGAATATTGATTTATGAATTTAACAATGAGCAGGAAAATAAAAGGGTAGGGAAATTTAAACTTATTTAAAAAATTATTTCAGTTCCTTTGGTTTTGCTTATACAGATTTTTGAGCCTATAGAGCAGTTCAGAGACTTGTTTGGTTTTAAATGCTGTATTTCAAATTATTTGAAATTGAAAAATTAAGTGGTAGTTATAAAGAAATATTAATTAAATTTATTTCAATCTCTTTTTTTGTACTTTTTATACAACAGCACTACCGAAAATTTTTTTAGATGATAATTCCTGTTTCATTTTAAGGTCTAATGATATATTAAGTTAATTGGTATAATTTTTCCCTTTTGAATTTTAATTCATTTAAGAGTTTATCTAAATACGCAAATCAAAACTATTGGTGTTATTTCACTATAAAGAATTTAAATATTTTTTTCAACAAGTAAAAATATTTGTTTCGAATAAGTTTTCAACCATATCGTTTTGGTTAAATATATTATATTCTGTATTTCCATATTAAATCTTTTATTTCGTGTGTCCATCCCATTGCTAAAGAAAACTGATCTCTCCTCCTATAAAAGAATTCTAAAACAAAATTAAGTACTTTTTTGATCTTCATTAATTTACTGAGTTTTAATTATCACAGTTTAGAAGATATATTTATTTCAGGAAGAAATTTTTATTCATTAATAAAATTTGAGGAATATATTTCAAATAAATTTCTTAATGAATGAAGGGAAAGTAAAAATAAAAAAAAAAAGAGAAAAATCAAAGATCTGTTATTTTGAAAACCTATAATATAAGATTCTATAAATTAAACAAAATAAGTAATACAGTAGTAATATTTGAAAAATTTTGTATAAAACATTACATTAAGAGTGCTTTTAAAAAGTTTTTTTTTTTAAATTTTAGAGCAATATGAGTAGCATAAATTCTTTGGAGTAAGACAGGGAGAAGTAGATATATGTAATAAATCTTAAAATTGGAGCGTCCAGTTAGAAATGCATTTATTTTCATACAAGCTGTAAAAACTTTCTGCCAACTCTTTATATCTAAATAAAGATGCAAAAATGTGTCAATTTTAGTAATGACAAGATTTTTTTTCTTGAAGTTTTTAACAAATAATTACACATATTTTTCAATTTTCTATCTCTTAGTTTCATACTTAGTTACAGATAGTAATTTAAGAATATTAAGGAAAAATTTAAAGACACCTTACAGGTTATGTATTTTTGACTAGAAAATAATTTTTAATGCTTTATGTTACAATGGAAATGAAACAATGCAGAAACATATGCGTAGGAAATAATGAAAATATCTTAGTAACTTAGAGGGTATGTTGACTGATGTGTGTCACGTACCGTCGGCATTTATCCGGTAGAGCAAGGGCATTAGGTACTCAGTTTAGAAAAGAGAGTTCTATTGACCTTAGCATGGCATCCACATACCCTTGGGGCGTCATAATTTCATTAATAGGTATCAGCATTGACCATCTTAGGTGGTAGTATCCCAAACAGTCATGCCTTATGACCACGTGGTATGGCGTTCCGTAACTGCAATTGGATTGAACTTGTTTCCGTGTTGAACCTAGATGGAACTATGTTGCGTGGTGACTGATATTTCTAAAACAGAAGCGCATCTCATCGGATAACATGAATTTTCTATTCCGCCAAGCAAGATTGTCCAAAAAAGATCAAACTTCAAATGGAAGTATTGGTTCAACTGGGCTAATGGCAGTCTTTTTATTAAGCTCCAGGAATGCGAGCCAACGGCTTCCAATTGGTGACTAATGGTTTTGGTCGATATGACAACAACTAGGAAATAATCTTCATGTTCCAATATCTGATGAAAGTTGATTTGTAGCCTTTATTGCTTGTGGTAGTCTACGGGTCTTGGCCTCTCTGCGTGGTACGTAATTTCTCAAATGTTACACATTCTCTTCTACCAATCGTTTTCATCGCAGCTGCTGCTCAACGAATAAGTGTAGATGGCCTTTCCTACGATACGATAGATGGATGGATATATGTGATCTTCAGTGCCCTATTATGCAACAATTCGAAAACTCGTATGTCCTTTGGAACTGTTTCTGTTGTCAAAGACCTGTTATATCTGCGTTACGATACGGTTCAATATGACAAGAAAAGATCTTACCGGTTTTCTTCGCTTACAGAGGGGCGTAACCATTGCAGAATTTTTCCGTTCCTATTCTATTATCCATTCATTGTGTGTAAGACAAATGAGGATTTCGAATGTTTTATTTAATTCAATGGGCTTTATATATCAATCCTTCCGTTTGCATCTTTGACTATTTCTTTGGGTGTCACTCTTTTCATTATCAAGTAGTTCAATAAAATCATACGAAAAAATCCTAACAATACTTGAAATGAGTCACTTAAATCAAATTCTAAAATGTAAAAGTTGTAAATTTTTTTAAAAAATTAGAGAAATTCGGTTGGCAATGAAATTTCAAAACATTATTACATAAATACAAATCTGAGATGGAACGATTATTTATTAGAATTTTTATAAAGTTAGAAGCTACTCTTTGTGATTAGTATTCATTTTGTTCCACCTTGGTAAAAGTTAATAATTCAAGGAACTTGCGATTGCTAGAAATTTACATAAGGTGTATAGAAGCAGAATTATACAAAATCAAGCTTTAAAAGAAACATAGTCCTCTAAAAATGTAATACGACTGTAATTATTTATAAAGTTAGGTATACAATTCGCATTTTGAAAAGTGAGATTGAATAGTTGACAATAAGTATTTTAAGTTTCACTTAACTTGTTTTCAGCGTTTTAGTTTTGAATTCCCACACTTTAGGAAATTTGCTTCAATATTAAATCACTGTGCAAAGTTATTTTAGTTCAATATATTTTCTTTGTAGTTATATCAGTTAAATAATTAATTCTAAATTAATTTATAAGTTTACTATACGGAATTAATAATTGTCTATGCTTCAAACAAACTAAATTCATTAATTATTTTGCAAGTAGTCTTTTTTATGTTTTTAATCAACAATATTTATACAAACAAATCCAGAAATTATAATTACTCAATGTTCACAAACGGTATTTTCCAAAAAGAAACACCATCACCTGATATAATGAATTTTCATAATTCGCAAAATGTATCCTTTAAAGCAGCATCATATTATTTAATCTTTATTCAATCTTCTCTAATTAAAGGATACTTTTATTCAAAGCAGATAATAGAAATGAATATCTTGAAATTTTATACTCAAGCTTAAATTGCTTGGTTAAGTTTGGCTTAGATGTATTTGATCTTAGCTAATTTGTAAATTATCTATTTTGCAAATAAAACAAACGTATATAACCATATGTTAATTTAAATTTAAAAACTTCTTAAAATTTAAACATATCAATTTGTCAAAACATTTTCACATAAAAATGTTTCCCGTATGGTATTTATTTTACTTATATACTAAGAAACAAACCTAGCTGTAAGAAACAAAAACTTAAAGCTGTAATACATTAACATCATACAAGTATACCACTCCTTGTTAGTAACATTTATTAAAAAACTAGCTCTTTAATCGGATTAAATTCAAAAATGGGTTTCCTTGAAATGGAATTGTGCGTTACTTTATATTCCTTTTATGAAAATCGTATCACATTTTTTTCTATTCATGACGAATAAATCACACTTCGTTGTAGTAAGTACTGATTCAAAGATATATATATATATATAACTTAACAAAGTATTTTCTTTCAATGATACATTGATTCTAAAAATACATACTATATTGTTCCTCATGTCTGATTTCTACTTTTTATCGGGCATGTGTTACTGTTTATAATGATTTTATAAGATTGTCTTTTTTTAGCTCAAAGAAAGGCATTTGAAAAATGTATTTCGTTGTAATATTCATTCGAACTAATATTCATTACAAGAATTTGAAACACTTTGCTAAATTTCTCCAGTCAAAATTTGATTGTGAGCGGTATAATAAATTTATGGTATTAATAAAATGAAACTGATTTTGTCTTTTTATTCATTTAACTTGTTATTTGTCTAGGAAGATCGAAACAGATGAATTTTTTGCATAAATCTGGAATACAAATTTTTCACTTACTGTTTCAAAGGGAAATGATTGTAATAATAGTATGAAATAAACTTTTTAGTAATAAGTATTTGAAAGTGTTTGAAGTCCATCTAAAATGCTTCATTGATTACAAGAAAACAATTTAAAAAAAATGGTAAAATAAATACTGTTACATTTTAAAATCTATTGAAAAAAAGAAATGTGTCAAGATAAGCCACAGTATAACATTGAAATGGAAATATTACATTCGTTATGAATATGAAAATAAAAAGAAACCCATGGCTGAGTGGTACTGTATCGCACTTCTTTGCCACAGGTCCGGAGCTCAAATCCCGGGCTGGGCAAGATCAACTCAGCCTTTCATCCCTTCAGTGGGTAGATAAATGAGTACCAAGCGTGTGCTTGTAGGAACTAAACACTGGAGGTTTCACGTCAGACTGATCAACTGACCGGAGCATCTGCTCATGCACCTCCATGCTTGACCCACGTGGACTGTGGCGCCACTGAGTTTAGTTTAGTTTTTGAAAATAAAGTAAGAAGTGTAAAGTTTAAAAAAATCGGAATGAATCCAATTTTACACTTCTAAATTTGTATTTAAAAAAAAAATTCAAAATAAATTATAGTTCATCGAACTTAGAAGTAAAAATAATTCTAAATATAAGAAAATTGACAAATTCTTACAAAAAAAAATTTATATTACCACCCCTAAGGGGTGTTCTTCCTCAAAATTGGGATGGAAATGGGTCAAATCATACTGTCACCTGCAGGGTGCCCAATGCTACAGCTAAAGGTCACGTATCCCTTAGAAATGATGAATTTCGTGGGCCTAAATTTGGCCTTTGCCTATCAGGTTGCATTAGCAAAAACAACAGCAACATAGATTATGCTACATTTGTTCCCAATTCTTCAATCTCTTTCAAATTTAAAATAAATTTTTCTGAAGGTACAGCTAATTTATCAAGATTTGCAACAAATCTATTAGAAATTGGAGCAATGCAGCATGATTTTTGTATTTTTATAAAATAGTTTTCGTGTTGTATGTCGTTATGCTATCTCTATGAAAGATCATATTTTCAAAACATTTGCTTTAATGACAATCCCATCTATATAAATATGTTTGCGAAAATAAAATAAAACATCAGCAGTTTTTAATGATTTTAAACCACATTATGTTTTTATTTTACAATATTTTATGATAAGAACGCAACTACAAGTCGCTCGAAGAACTATTGCGTGTAGTTAGTAATTGGTGAAAAAATGGTTTCTTAAGGAAATGGTTTCCTGGTCCATTTATTGCTGTCTAAAAGATAATTTTGTGGTCAAAATAGCTCATATATATTCATTAATATAAATTTCAGGTAAACATTTCGTTTTTTAATGTACATTCTCATATATATATATATATATATTTTCAAGCTGTATAACACTCACTTTTGATTTTAATGAGAATCAATTAGTTTCCCCTTTCACAAATGTATTCATAAAGACTTTTACTTAAGTATATCAAAAAGGACATTTTTGTTTATCTTAATCTTTTTCTTGTGCATCAGCTTAGGAAAATCATTTGCTTGTGTTTGAAATTTTGGTAAATATGAAGTTCATGTTTATAAACTACAATTTTCGAAGAAATACATTTCGCAATGCAGTTAGTTCAACCGGTATTCCCCTTTAAAGACAAGTTCTATTAAATTTGTAACATTCTTCAAAATATAAATGAAGTATTTTCCAAGAAATCAGGAATTTTATTCGGAACTTGAAATGTGAGCAAGTTCTACACATATTTAATCTTAACAACCAGTTACAATCTTCAAATAAAAATAAAGGAGTTATGAATTAAATAATGTAAGAACAGATTCTAGAGCCGCTCGTATTTCGATGCCCAAGACGAATCACAAGTTCAGATCTTCAATGTTTAAATCCTCATTTTAAATCCTGAAACTTCGAAAAGGCATTGTATGCAACAATAACTTCTGGCAATGTATTCAATCTTGTTTAAATATTTTCCCTGTGATAGGGCCTGTAAAGTATTAGAATGAGATATTTACACTTAAATAGTTTCCGTTTCGCCTTTTTGTAGTAACTCTGAATTATATTCGGGATGCTGCAAACAACATTTTGTGTAAATTTAAAGTACTGCGTTAAATGTATATATAACAGTAATGTACATGTTTCTATATACAGATATATTGTTATTAATTACATACAACGCAATAAATTTTTAGTTTCAAATAAATCAGAAAAAATAAAAAAAACTATAAACGTTTTACTAAACACTTCTTAATTCAAAAATACCCAATTAATTTTATTAATAGGTATTTGAATAAAGAAATTCTAAATTGTAAGGCTTAAATTTCCATAGTTTATTAATAGTTTGCTATTATAAATTTATTAGTTTCCTCGATAGTTATAGTTACCTACAAATTCTAATTTTAGTCCAAATTATACTTGTTCGCTTAGTGTTGTTTTTCTATTTTTTTAAATATTTGATTTACTTTATTTTTTAAATCATATATAATCTTAGTGTCCCTAATATAATGGTAATATGTTTATAATTCGTAATTTATTATTCCTGTTCTTCATAATTTTTATAAGTGCTACTATTCAGTCATTCCTATGCTTTGAATCTGCATTTGGTCCAGAATCTGGCAATAACTTGTTTACTGTACTCAGATTTAGAGCGGGCTCTGCATTTTTTCATGAAATTTTTAGGTAAGTTACCTTTTTTTCATAATGGATTTAGATTTTCTATCCATTATTTCAATAGGTTTTTGCTCAGTATTATTAACAGAAAGGGGAAGGTTGGCTGGCCGCAAAACATGTTGAACCCCACTTTTATGTAGATTATTTTATATATAAGTTATCCCCTAAGTCAGCAATGTTTATAATGATGTAGCATCTGTACTTTTATATTTAACTATATTATTTAATTTTTCATATATCCTTTTAAAATCTATTGTCTGGTTATCTAGCAATTTCAATTCTTTTCAGTTTTGATCATGTTTCTTCATCTCTCTCTCTCGTAGAGAAATTTTGACATAATATATATATATATATATATATATATATATTTCAATTAAGTAAATTGAATCAATTTTCTAATCAGAAATAATTATTGGTAGATTAACAGTTTATAGTTTATTAAGAAAGGCAAGAAAGATACGTTTGTCTACAATAAATGACAGGGAACCATTTCTTATTCATGTAATTTCATTAGTTTCCTTTCAAAGTACAAAATGAATGATTAATATAAAAATTACATAACCTTGTATATACAAGGGCAGTTCGGAAACTAACCGCTGTTTGGGCGTGGCGCTAGAAGTACGGTTCGGAGCGCCCTCAATCGAATGCTCAAGGAACTCTGGTTTAGTAAGCTTCCAGTTGGCGAATGAGAGAGTCGTAAGGTCAAGAGTTTGCTAGTTATAACGTGACAAAATATGTGCCGCTATTGAAAATCCTGCGAAATGTGTGGTGAGAGGAGTGATAAGATTTTGTTTGGGCCAAAAAAACTGTCAGTAGTGGATATCGATCGTGAATTGTGTGCCGTATACGAGCCAAACATTATGAGTGAAAGTGTAGTGTGTCAATGGATACGCTTTTGCAAGGACGGAAGAACAAACAACGATGAGGAATCCTAAGTGGAACTCTGTCTGTAGTGAGTGCTGATCGCATCTGATTACCATGTAATCACTTCAACGAAGAAGTGGCTTGGGGGACAGCATTTCGATTGACGAAGAGTAATTTTAAAAAACATTGTGACACATTGGTTTAAATCGCAGGGGATCGCTTTAATACAGAATGGAATGTTAAATTGGTAAAATGTAGGACAAGTGCTTGAATAATAGGGGAGACTATGTTGAAAAATAGAGATTTGTACCTTTGAAATGTAAATAAATCCCCCCCCCCCTTTGTCCACGCTTGTTTTTTACAGTGATTCAGAGGTTAGTTTCCGAATTGCTCTCGTATATTGGAATCTAAATTTTTGGAATACCATTGCATAGGTTATATTTGCTGCAATCTATAGTTCACAATTCCTGAGACATGGCTTAAACTCCTATATTACAAAATCAATGTATGATTTAAATAATTGAGATATTTTGCTAATAAGCATTTTGTAGTGTAGATCTGAGACAGCTAAAATTCTGTACTTATCAAATCATGGACCATTCTGAATTAAAGAAATCTCACAAATCATTTTTAATTACATTATAATGTCACAAAACACAGCGTATGAAATAATTTCTTAAGAAACTAAGTAAGACTGAGGTGCAAAAGGAAACAATTTATTAGTATACATAATAAAATATATTTATGGATAATCCAATGAAATTTATTTATTTTTAAAAATGCTGTTAATACTTAAAAATTTCGTTCTGTGGTCTAAACTGCATTGCAGCACTATGGTCTTGTGCAGTCACCCATCATCGGAGTTTTAAAATAAAGCTATACTTTGTACGTGTACAGTACATATTGCCTGAACATTCTCTTCTATTTTGAAAATAATAACAATTGATTATTTTTTGTGTTTTCCTTAACAGCTTCAAATTAGTTGATTCATCAAACGTAGTTTTCACTACAAAAAAAAAACAAAAAAAAAAAACTGCATAATGTGCGGTACATTGTTTAACCTGCTTTAATTTATTGTTCATATAGTACAATAAATCATAATGATAGATTTATAACAGTCTACTTTAACGAAGTTTACGAAAAGTCGTAAGAGTTTAATTTCACTTTCACATTTGGCATAAAAATAAATGTTTGCAAATCACCAATAAATCTAGAAGTCTTTAAGGAGATTAAGTCATCTGATTTATACTTACTTAAAACAAGTCCTTCTTTATAAGTAGTGATTTATCTTTTATCTTTCATTTCAATAAAACTCATAAATAATTTGTTATGGAGTGGGAGATTATTACGAAACTAGATGCTAGTCATTGTTATATTTTTTCTGTCTAAACCTAAATGTTTAAGAGATTGAATTGTTACTCGAAGAGGCGGAGGGTAGAATTTCAGACTTATAAGAATATTTTGCAAACCAATTTTCGAAGACATAACACTAATAGTTAATTTCTCTCCGTTGAAATATCCGAATACTTTCTTGATAAGTAAAATATATCAAGAGACGGCCTTCGAATAATTGAAATAAATTATATAATTGCAGATAACTAATTTAAGTGCGATTCGTTATTTATAATGTGGTGCGCTTATGCGGAGGACAGAACCCGGTACTTTTGGTTTCATAAGCACGTAACATACCACTGAACCAAAACTATCACTTCCGTCAATAGACTGCTACTGGCTTATGTAAGTGATACCACATTCTTCATTTAAAGCATACCATTCTACCTCAACAAAAGAAAATTCTTATCATTTTTCCCGTTATGATACTATTTCCATTAATTTCATTTTCAAGAGTATTTTCATTTTTTAGTTCCAGTAAATAATATAACACATAATTATTTCTCCAATCCTTATACCAGGTGTTTATATATATATATATATATATATATATATATAAACACCTGGTATAAGGATTGGAGAAATAATTATGTATATATATGTAATTATGTATATGTTTATATATATATATATATATATATATGTTTGTGTGTATGTGTGTGTTTGGTTTACATAAAACGAAAATGAAAGACGTATCAATTTTAAAATAACATTATAATTAATTATATTTAAAATGCAGTTTCATTCTTAATAACAGAATGTAAGAAAATATTTAATTTTCCAAAAATCTATGTATACTTAAGCAGGACTTTAGAACAACAATACATAAAAATTTAACTACTTTACAGGAATCATTTCCCTTCTTTACACACCATAACTATGCGAAAAATACACCAAGAATAAACTAGTATAATATCACAGTACAGTACATGGGTGATAAAAAAATACCACAGATTCACGGTAATTTACATTTAGGATTCTTTCTTGTAATCAACTGTTATACTCCTTCATTCAAATCAACATCCAGCGTTACACCGTTTATCGCCCACTATAACAGTAAAGGAAACAAAAGAACTTCGAACTCATGTTACCAAATCAACAACTGTTGGCTCTAACTGCAATTCCTTGTTGCTCTCACCATTCGATCCTGCTTATATAGCATTGGGCGCAATTATTGCTTTGAATGTGTTCCCTTCTCATTAAGAGGCACTGTTAAGATTGGGAGTTACATGCATGCCTAATCTTACGCTAAAAGAAAAGCACTTAATTGTCCCCGTTAATGAGATTAATGCATCACAATAAGGATTATGGAGATCGTTGAATGAAGCGAAGGTTAAGTGCTCCAAGCTCAAGACCGAGTACTAAGGTGAGGAAGTTGAGTTTTCTCCGGGCAAAGAAAAAAAGAGAGTGGTGTTATTTGATTAATTTAAAATGGTAAGGAAAAACATGGATGAAACTTAATTACTTAATAAGATGGGCGTTTAAT
>BMAO01010861.1:0-36889 GCA_019973975.1 Trichonephila clavata
TTTTTTTTTAAATTTCAGAACCAAAATTGTTGCTTTTTCGAGAATTTTCGTATGTTTCACAACGAAACAATTAATTAAAAATTAATGAGTTGCAGCATAAAAAAACCATGAACAGTTTTATGTAGTATTTTATCAGGTACTTTGAAAAAAAAGAAAAAAGAAACGAGCCGTACAGTAGTTAGCGGTAATGATAACTTATGATAACTAAAATATGACACATATACTTGTGATTTCAAAGTATTTAAAAATCGTTTAAAAACAGCGTCAATAACAGTACCACTGTTAGTTGTCAAAACATTTCGATTTGTGTTCATTTCGAGCTTGAGTTCATCATTCAAAAAAGCTATGAGTGGCTCGGCTTCTAGCAAACTGAAGTTAACTTTAAAATCACCAATCAAAATCATGGGAAGCGAGTGATAGTTTTTTTTACAAAAAAAAGAGCAGAACCACCTTTGGTATATGGTAAAAGTAAAAAATGCAGGAAATCTTTAATTTTTTGAACCGTTTGATTCGGAGAAACGTATACGACCGCCGAAATCACTGTTTGTCCATTTTCAAATAAGCATTTTACCACACATGTGTCCCCAATATCTTGACTAACAATACCCAGTCCACTTGTTTGACGATAAGTAATATTCATATGTCGAGCCACAACATGTGTGTTGTTCTGTTTACGATATATCGCAACACCAGCTGCTCTGTGGCCCGGTCGTTTAAGTTGTATGCAGCAATCGAAGTCAGGTATCGAAAAACGTTCGTCAATGTCTAACCAAGTCTCTGCCTAGTGAGAAAACAAAAACATAGATCCCACGACCTAGACCGCAGGGGGTGGGGGTGGAGCCCCTCCCGCATGAAGGAGAAAAAACACAATTTCACTGTGAGGGTAGCGAAGAGACACCACCAAGCGCGCTGATTGGTCAAATTAAATTGCGTTCGCTTCCCCAACTTCCTGTTACGCATTTCCGTCCCCTTTTCACGAAATCAATCCACAAATCTCCAGCAATCGAGAGGAAAGATGTTACACATAAAAAAAACTTTGAAAGAAAATATACATATTTAAAAAAGCCTTAAAAATTTAAAAAATGTTAAAAACCTTAAAAAAATTTAAATTTAACAAACATTTTGAAACAAATTTGAAATTTTTATATGGAATTATTACTTAATAAGGACTTTTATTAAATACAGTTAAAACCAAATTTCAAAAATTAAAAATAAAAAAAATTATAAGGATAGTACCCCTTTTTGCTTTAATTGAATAAACATAATGTTTCATATTTCAGAGATAGTATTGGTGTCAAAACGCTTTATTCTAAGTCTTTCCAATGACATAAGCTTCTATAACTTTGAATATTTTGTCGATACAAAGAGTTTGCTGCTGTCCGTAGCGAGTGCTAATGGAAACTAAACATTTCTCTCTTATCTAATTGCTTCTTTTTTCTACTTTTTGCTTCGATCAGGCTTTGTGTTGAAAATGCACTTAGGATTAAAGTATGTCGATCTTTAATACGTAATTTTTCTTTATAGAAAATGAATTTTCTTTCTCAGTGCTATCAAGTTGTTTCTCTTTTTATACAGACATAATTCGTTATGTCATCAATTGTTCAAAAGTGTGGAACCAATATTTATATCTGGAAAAAACGATCCGGACAATTCTTTGAATTTAAGACTTCTTACTTTCAAGAAGTTGGGTTGAAATTGATTCCCACTAAATCCTGATAACACGGTCGATAGACAGAAGGCTGTTGCTACTAATAGGAAAATGTTAATGGAAAATAAACATCTGCTCTGTTCCATGTCATTGCACGCTATGGTAACTCTTCTTCTCTCTGTGTCATTAATTTCAAAAACAAGTTTTTCTTTAACTGTTAAATTTCGAGTATCTCTTCATAGTAGTGAATTATATTAATCGTAACTGAACGTGCTGCAATCATTTTTAAATAATCAAAATACAAAATGGAAAAGAAATAAACTATAATTAAGGAATATATATAAACACACACATATATAATATATATATATATATATAAAAATTTTTTTTAAAAATAAATTTATTTGCAAAACTCCTTATGCTCCACATTGCATAACATGAGGTTTACAGACGTAAGTGGTAACACCCTTACAAAATAATAATAATGGCAAAAAAAAAGACATAGTTAAGAAAAAAAACATAATAAGGGGAAAAAACACAAAAAGGGGGAAACACAAAAAGGGGGGAAAACATAAAGAGCTAAAACTAAAATAAAGGAAGGGAGGAAATACACAAATATAAAGAAAGGAAAGTATCTGTAAAATTTTAAAAATCTATACTGTAAACAAATTTTCTCAAGACATTAAGGCTTTCAGAACAATTGATTAACAAAGACAAAATGGGTGGCCACGAAATACCTAAGCATTTTAACTCCTTTTTAAAATTTTCTCTTTTACAACAATATAGATTACAATACAACAAGACATGTTCCGCGGTTTCAGCGTCCAGACCACAAGAACAAATATCATTACCAATTAAGTTAAACCTAAATAAATAGCTCTTAAAATTACCATGTCCTGTTAGAATCTGGGATAACTTAAAATCAGTAACAAATTTCTTACATTGTAGCCGTTGATAAATGGTCGGGAAAAACTTTTTAGTCCATAATGCTTTAGGTGAGGCCAAGAATTTGGAGTTCCAGTCGGAAACAGTTCTTTCCCAAGCTAAATGCTTCCAGTGGGACGATGGCACAGACATCGAAAGGCTCATATCTTGGCAAGTTGCCTCTTTAGCCAACTGGTCCACTCTATCATTGCCGAGATTTCCGCTATGGCCCCGAACATAAGAAAAGTGGATACCACAGTCTTCAAGGTTGTGCAGAATAGATTGAACCTCCACAACAAGTTTTTCTGTAGAATTTATATTGCGCAAAGAATGAAGCGAAGACAGCGAGTCGGTGCAAATAAGAAATTTGAGAGTATCGCCCAGACGGAGAGAGTCCTGAATCACTTTTACTGCAAGATTAATGCAGAGTAGTTCGGCTTGAAAAACAGAGCATTCATCTCTTATTCGATGATGGAAAGTAGCTTTTTCAAATCCTTCCTCGTAAATAACTCTTCCATTCAATTTACTGCCATCCGTGAAACAAATAGTTTTATAATCTTGAAGAACGTCATTTGAATAAGTTACAAGAGTGATAGTCTTTCTACATGAAGGGTGTGGCAATAATGAAATTGGAATCACCCCATCCAGTGTTCCAAGGCTGGTACTCAAAAAGCTTTTGCGAGCATCAAGATTGTTCAAAATAGCCAAGTCAATAGGTGGCATTCCAGAAATCGCAAACACTGCTTCATAGCTAAGAGTTTTGTATCCTTTAATGACACGAACTAAAAACCTCCGTTGCGTTCTCCTAATCAGTCTACTATTAATTTTCTTTCTTAAAGAGTGTCCCCAAGCTCTCGCTGCATAAGACATAAGAGGTACTATCCCCTGCTTATAAATCAACTGAAGAACATTAAGTTTTCACCCCAAAAGTATTGTTTGCAATTCTTAACAGTCCAAGAAGAATTTTTTCACTTTTGCTAGAAATATAAGAGATATGCTCTTTCCACTGCATTTTGTTATCAACAATTATGCCCAAATACTTAATCTTGTGCACTTCTTCAATTGTTACACCTCCAAGTTTTAAGTTGATTTTTTGATCTACTGTCGATTTTTTATAAATTTTCATTACTTTTGATTTATAAGTGGATTAAACTCTAACTTATATAGCTCTGACCATTTAAAAATATTATCAAGAATGTTTTGTGACAAAGTGCAGACATCATGAAAGTCTTTATTACACTGGACAATAAGAAGTTCATCATCTGCAAAAGCTATTTTATGACAATTCGGGAACATTGAGATATTGCAAAGAAGATCGTTCATAATTAAATTCCACAGAAAAGGTCCCATAACTCACCCTTGAGGGCAGCCTTTTTTAAAGCAATATTCGTTGTGACATTACCCAATGTAAGATCAGCTGAACGATATTGTAAGAAGCTTCTAATAAGGCAAAAGATGTTTTTAGGAACTTTGAAACTTTTGAGCAGGGTGCAAGATGCCAGGCCACCAGACATTATCGAAAGCTCCTTTAATGTCCAAGGAAATTAGAAAAGTCACGTTTTTTCGCTTGCCCTCCTTGACTAAATCACAAAGGCGTACCAAGGCATCCTCTGCTGACCTTTGAGGCGTAAAACCGTACTGTGGTCGTCACTTAAAAGACTAGACTTTCTTAAATAGTGGTTAAGTCTAGTAATGCAGAGATTTTCCAAGCACTTTCCCAAACAAGGGAGTAAGCTTATGCAACGAATATTGTCTATGTGCGTCCTTGACAATTCAGTACTTTTAGGAAGAAGTACAATTTTTGCTCTTTTCCAAATCTTTGGGAAAACACCCAATTTCAAGCATTTGTTAAAGAGAGGCAAGAGGACAGAAGGAGAACAATTGTGAAACTTCTTAATAAGTTCATTATTAATTCTGTCGGAACCAGGAGATTTATTTAAACTTAAATTACCTATAACACTGTCAATTTCTGTTCTTGAAAAAGGGATATCATCATCACTTTCATTAATCAAATCAGCTTCTGAACGCAAAAATCTATGTTGAGAATTAGCTTGACTATTTGGATCACGAGGAAAAGATTTCCTCAAGATGGCATCTATAGTATTTTCAAAAGAGAAGTAAAATGCCCAGAGGAGACTTCGATTCCTGAGATTTCAAGTCTTTTGGTAAAATTGGTTTTCACTCCAAGAGTATAAATTTTCTTCCCAACATTCAGTACAGTAACATCAGCGAGAAAAGATTTCCAAGAGTTCGCCTTGCTTTCATCAAGTTTTAATTTATATTTTACCCTAATTTGAATGTAATTTTTCTATAAACTTCCCTCAGAACAGAATTCTTTGTTGTTTGATATCGTCTTCTTGCTGCGTTCAATTGTTTACGCATGCAAAATATTTCAACGGACCACCAGGGTACTTTATGACATCTTCTCTTTTTCAAAGGGATAGATTTTTCTGCAGCCGATAATTAGATCTTGCACATCTTGAACACATAATTCAAGACTATCAGGTAGTATACAGTTATTCAAAGAATCTAAAACGGCATTCTCGGCTTTAGAACAGTGAGAATAAAACATGTTCCAATTTGCTCTTTTAGTATTGAAAAGATTTGTTTCTGCAGAACAGTCACAAGCCCTAGCTGAACTGGGAAATTTCAGCTCAAAAGAAATCATTCTATGATCAGAGAGGGAATCATAGTCTGGTATAAACCACCTATCAAGTAATCTAAGCACATCAGTTCCAACAGCTGTAATATCAATATAGCTAGTACCCTGACCAGCACTAAATGTAGGCCCATAATCCTCATTTACCGTAATCAATTGCCATGTACTGAAGAATTCACATAAATATATATATAATATATATATATATATACATATATATATATATATTATCAATATCCTTATATCAATATTCTTCTCAATCAATCCTTCCTTATCAATATCCTTATCAATATATCATTATCAATATCCTTCACTCTAAAAAGGTAACAAAAAATTCACACTAGTTACGTTTATAATGTGATTTTTGACATTCAACATTATCCACTAATTTTTCATAGTCAGGCGTATCAGACGATATTCCCAATCTTAGAACAACAAGATTGCTATCATTAAGTCGAGATCTGATTGTTGATTGAATTGTGTTCATTGTCGAAAACAACGATTCACATAAATATGTGCAACCAAAACAGAATTTTAATATGTAAACCCTTTTTCCCAAAAGGTGATATTTTTTATCTTCTGCTAGATTTACAATGTTTTCACAAGTCCGCCCGATTTTAATACAATATCTTAGTCTGGATATTTAAAATTTCATCTTCAATTGAAGATACTTCTTCCTGAATAAATCCTCCATGGAATTTTAAACTTCCGAAACATTAATTTGAGGATTGAATGGGTTCAGAGTACATAGAGAATAGTCACAGGCGCAAAAAATAGCTTCGCGAGCACATTGGCACCCGCGGGCACAAGGTTGAGAGCACCTGATGTACGGTAAAAGAATAAATGGTAGTAATGATTGCTTTTGTTTGATAATCATCTTTTAAAATATGCAATTCATTTTTTAGTGGAAAAATAAGGCTTCGTAAATTCTTAAAGAGATATATTAAGAACGCAAGATAATATGTTACGAGAATTTTTGTCTCAAATATATACCCCCTTATCCTTCCTCCTTCAGAATCAATTTACATAGTATCCGTTCTTACTGGATTTTATTCAATATAAGAAACATACCAAATTTCAAGTATGCAGGTCTAAAGTTCAAAATCGTGAATTTTTTTTAAAAATCTGTAACGTCCCCGTTAGCCCCCTTTGAAGTTAATTTTCGCAAAAGCCGTTCTTAATGGATCTCTAGTCAACAAAAGAAATAGGTTTGCTAAGTTTTAAGCTCCTTGGTCTAATAGCTTAAAAGTGGAATTTTTTTTCTATAAAATTACCACAACTCCCTTGGAGGAGGATTTTAGCAAAATCCGCTCTTAACGGATCTCTACTCAGCAAAAGAAACATGCCAGCAGAATTTCAATTCTATAAATATAATAGTTTCAAAGATCTCGTGATGACTGAGTCCTTTTTCTCCTATATATATATAGATATATATATTTTTTTTTTTTTTTTTTTTTTTTTTTTTTTTTTATTATATATATATATATATATAGATATATATATGGGACTTGTATCTGATGGGAAAAATAATTTGTTGCTGTACTCAAGAAGTAAGACTTATCATCTAGTATTATTGCATCGATTTTAACACTGTACTAGTAATTAATAATATGCCATAATTTTATAGTTATATATTAATAGTATTGTGCTTTTTATTTGAAATATTTAAATTTCTCTGAATATTCCTTCCCTTCCCTACAGCCCAGGGTATAGGCAAATTACAGGTGAAGGTTGGCTAGCCACAAAACTTTATTTAATTCTGTAATCTTGGTTCCTAAGGCCAGGAGTTTGCTATTGTACTACTATAGCTAATATTTCTTACTGTGTTGACTAGTTATAATTATGTTTTATAACTATTTGTATATATGTATATAGATTTATTGGTCGTTATTCATTTTGTGGATGTTATTATTTTTGCATTTCCACGCGAAGTTTTTGTTAAAGGAATTATACCTTGAAATTTTTTTTAGTTATTTATGCATACATTTATAAATGATTTATGACCCAAAAGTTAATTTATCACAAAGACTTTGAAAGCTATGGGACAAAAACGTAAAACGAAAATATTTGAAGTGACATTTTTGATTTCTTTCAGTGTACTATTTTCATATACAACATAAATCCATAACTTTTTTTGGTGGAAAAAGAAATTTCGAAACACAATGAAATTACGAATCTTAATCCATTAGAATAATTCAAAATGCTGCGTTTATGCTGTTTTGTGTTTCAACAACAAGTAAAGAGCATTATAGCTTTCATTAAAAAATTATGTTACCATGGCTTTCAAATATTTCAAAACAAAACACTCATTTTTACTAAAATTTCAAATAGCTTTGCATATATTTTTCGTTTTAACTTTAGTTTTTCCAGAATGATTCATTTCTATGTTTATTTGTAAGTTAAAATACTGAAATTTCTGTAATTAAAAAAATATTTCATGCGTGATGATACAAACAAAAAATAATGAGAAATTCAACGCACTTTAAAGATAAAAACGTGATAAGGCAACACTCACTATCCGTTAAATTATATGGAGCTTGCTTAAAAAGCATCATTTTGCAATATAAGAGAATCTAAGCCCACGCACTATTTTTCTTTCATTACTTGGGAAACGAGTCGTACCTAAATGAGAATTTCGTGCTTTACGGACGCATATATCTGCTGTTTAGCTAGAATTTCAACGGACTGATATTTACTTTCTCACAATAGAAAAACAATAGAAAAAAGGAGGGGAGTTTACTTTAATGAAACACAAAAAGATCCAAATAGCTATTTTCTTCACTACAGTAAACGAGTCTTTTTGTTTAGCTTGGTCCATCACGGAATAAGTATTATTAAAAGGAAATAGAAATTTTCCATTACAACTGAAAATTAATGTATAAAGTATATATTCTCACCGTTCTGTAACGAACCACGTTGCCGGGAAAAGAAAATAAGGTTTAATAAATCCGTATGTAAAAACTTAGAAATAGAACACGACATTAAATAATATCTTAATTACTAAAACTCTTAACTAAATAATTGTGACGGTTGGTCTGTCCCAATCATCAGAGTACGAGAGTTTGAAGGAAGGTTAGCCATAATCAAAACAAATACAATTTATTTACAAGTCTCAACAACCTAACAAACTTGAACAATCCAAGATTAGGAAATGCACCTTAAATTTATTATGGGAGCAAGAGCGAGGAAAACGATATAAGTAAATTTATTTATAAATTTGTGACGGATCTATACGCGGCTCTACTAACCCCTTCAGGACTCTTTAAGAAAAATATTCATTTCAACTAACTTTCGCCGAGTGAAGAAAGCGTGATTATGCAAATTAAGTATATTATATAAATTCTGTATTCGCGAGTTTTAAGAGTTAGTCGACGAGTTAGTTGGCAAGCTAGTTGGAAATTTAGTTGGTTAGTTGGAGAGTGAAGGATCGTGAAATAATTAAGTGCATTTGGAGTTTATCAATGGAAGATTACTGAGAGTGGATCAATCGACGGTGATTAAATCCAGATAAGGATCGCCTTCAAGGTTCAAGTGTAGGACTTGACTTCATGAAAGTACAGGTATAGTGATTCTTATTTAAATAGAAGTTAGCTTATTAGTGTGCGACGTAGTTTATATTGAGCGTATTTAAGCTGTCTTAGATTCCGTTGAGGGTCCGTATTATTATCCCCAGGCTAACGAATCTCACCTCCACGCTCTACTATTTAATCGCTTATCTTAATTAGATTGTCATTGTGTCTGATTGATATTTTGGTGACAATAAAATAATTAGAGTGAATCATATCTACTGATTATTCAGTTTCTCTCACACACCTAGCCGGGTCTGAGGGTAGACAAGGGGTTTCAGAGGGAAGCAGGAACCGACAGGTATTACAAATTTAATAACTTACTTTAGGAATATCTTAGACGTACACATTCCAATAATTAAAGATACGTTCTAAGTTAAACTGCTTCAAGCCAACGCTAATCCGATTTAATTATCTAATTGATGAATCGTCAATTTTAAATATTAAGCAGATAATCTACTGAACACTTTCGTCTAGCTTTCTATTACCTTAAGTTAATCCTCACTGCTATCATTTAGCTTCTTATCTCTCTCTCTCTCTCGTCGAACCCGAAAGTTAATGCTTAAATACACGACATAACTTACATAGACAGCAGCTTCTTCTTTGGGAGAAAGTTTTCAATTGAATAACGTTTAAAGAAAGATTTTCCCCAAGCGGATTATTAGGAGGTACGCGGATAGACCCGTTACATAATGATAACCATAGATAGTCACGAATAAAAAGTGATAAGAAACAATGGGCTAAATTCACGTGACGTCATAGTCACATGATAATGATAACCACGGGATTATAGCCAAGCTGTTCATAAGCTCATGTGACGTCATAGTCACACGATAAAAGCAATCGTGTTTCTTGCTGATCAGTTCTTGCGCTTCGTTGTGTTGCCAACTTTTGCTCTTGGCAGAAACTTTCTCTTAAAAAGTACACATGTATACAGAATGTATTTTATTTAAATGTACGTTCATAAAATAAGATTTTTTTTTAAACTTTAAAATCTTTTTTTTGAAGAATTTTTTTCCGTAACATTAAAATATCTGTATGTAATTGTGAAATTTTAAACTTTTATATAAGTTTTGCAAATAGAACAACAAGTGCAATTAGTTTAACATCTGTTTTGAATTCAATGGAGATCACGTGTTTGTCTTTGTCACGTGACCGTCATGAATTGAGCCCATTGGTTATGTTTCCAAGAAATTAGATCAAAGTCTGTTGGCGTTTAAACATAAAAAATATGAGATTTTGAAACCACTTTTTATCATTTGTAACTCATCACATAGTGTCGCTTCTCTAAATTATAAAATAGACAGGCTATACAAATCTACAATGGGTACCTCAATGAAATAGTGATTATTTAGATAACTTAAGTAAAAATAAGAAAATGATAGGCAAGACCGGCTTTCGTATCAAATCCGAACAGAAAACATCTCAAACTTTTCGAAACAGATTGATTTGCTTTCTCTAATCTCAGTTTGTTTCCCTTCAACAGCCATTCACAACATGCAAAAAAAAAAAAAAAAAAAAAAAAAAAAAAGAGCTAAGCTTCCATGAAAAATGCCAGAGGCCGCATGAAAGCAATCGTCCATTAAGAAAAGCAAAAGAAACACGAAAGACTCCCTGAGATTGTAGTTTCTTAACAATTATGTTGCGAAACTGATAAGCAAACAGTTTCTTTTCCAACAAGAAAAAAGAGACGAGGATTTTGTGGCGCGTTTTCGATTATCTGGAGACTTTTCTTTGTTCATTTTTTTCCCGCTGAGGCAGCCTAACGAAGACAGGTAGCTCAGATAATAATTGATTCTTTGGGAAATATTTTACTATATATATTGTTATTACTATTAGGCAGTATGTTTATATTAGTTCATTTACAGCAGGGTTGGGCATTAAGTCGATCGCGGTGGACCGTCAAAACTTTTTGGGATGACTGCGTGAAGATTAGCAGTTGGTCATTGTATACTGAAATATTCAAGATTGGCTGACAGTATGCTCATTGAGTCTTCGACTGACTATAAATATAAACACTAACTTTAGATGAAAATGTTTTAATATAGTTAGAATTGTTTCATAATAAAAACATCATTTTATATTATTTTATCTGTGGCTGTTATTATTATGTTCGTATCTTGCGTTTAACTTTAAACAGTTTCAAAAGTGTAAATTTGTTTTATTGTAGTTGTATAGCTAAGTACATATTATGTATATATTATTGTTATAATAAATAATTTATATTATAACACTATAACTTTTTCTGGTTCTTACGTATTATCGCAACCGTATTGGCGACATTATATGAAACGAAGCACATGATTGCCAATTCAGCGCATATGGCATATGCGAAATTGGGATTGCCAACTTGGCGAGTTATCTTGAACCTTGGCGATTGTTGCAATTATGCGTAAGTACCTTTTTTCTTAGCTCACCACAATTACGCCCCTTGGTGGACCGCAACACCTTGGAAAAAATTAGAAGTAGCTCGTACTTTAGAGTTATCAATTAAATTAAATGGATTCGTAATCATGGATTAACTATTAATTTGAATGAGTTCTTAAGAATTATTCTTTTATATATATATATATAAATAAATATTACTCTTCAGTGGAAGCAAATAAAATATTTTTTGAAAATAATCTGATAAGATTGTTGCTATCGCATTCAAAGTATTCGACTATGTTCGGAATCACGATTTTAAAGAAGCGCACAAATGAATATTACTCGTATTCACCCCCATGAATGTTTCGAAGGTTATTAAAATTCATAAAACTAAAATACAAATAAATAAATTATACAAAATTTTAGGCATGTGAGTTACATAATAAAATTTAAGTAATATAGAATAAAGTGCATGTGATAGTAAAAAAGACTAAATAAATAAAAAAAATACTAGCCTTTTTTTTTGAACAAATTTCTGTTTACACAATAAAAACAATACTCATATATATTTTAAAAATGAAATAGGCGTTTACTGGCTATCCATCAAAAAATATTGGTGTCAGCAAAATGGGGCAGTAAAAACACCGAAGGACATTCTGAATGCTTTCCAGAATCATAACCAGTTGAATTTATATGGCATTAAAATCAAGAGATACTAAAAGAAGCAATTCATTTGAATAAATTTTCAAATCCATTATGATGAAATTTCCACCTGAAGAAAAACCTTGATTTCTGTTTGTAACATAGGAACAAAAAAGTAAAGGAAAAGTAATTGGAGTTTAAACTATATGTCTGTATTGTACAAACATGCGGGTTTTACAATAAAGACAATAAATGAGTTAAATTCATGTGACGTCATAATCACATAACTGCAATCAGTTCATAACCTCGATGTAGCCAACTTTTGCTTTTTAGAGAAATTTTCTTAAAAAAAGTACATATTTTTCAATAATAACGCACAGAGGTGAACAAAATGCATTTGATTTAAAAATACACATATAATATAAGAGTTTTTTTTAATTTTGAAAAGCCCTTTGATGAATTTTAATATTTGAACCTCTTTATCTAGTTATAAAATTAGAAATTCTATCTAAAGTTTACAAGTAGAACAATACGCATAAGTCTAGTATCTGTTTTGAATTCAACGAAGAACACGTAATTGCATTTCTCCTGTAACCATCAGGAATTTTGCCCATTGCTTTGTAAATCTCCATTCTCTTCAACCCTTGTAAGAAATTGTTGTTCTTTTTGTAAAATAATTCTTCAGACCTCTTCTGGACAGCACACTTTATTACGGACAATTAAATAAAACGATTAAGAATACTGCACACAGCATAAATAAAGTTCATAGCACACAGCGTGTAGATCGTGTGGTCCCCGTAGAAGAAGTGCGTTGGGATTAAGCGGGAAAAAGAACGCGTGGGCGCATCACACAGATATCCTTACGCCAGAAAAAATAGTTCGCTCGCTTCAACCGAACACACCCCTTCTGCGAGTGATACATTTTTTTTTTCAAACACAATTACAATATCATAAACACATATACATAATACACATAAAATATAACAATACAGTAACATAAAAATCATGAGAGTAATGAAATTTTTTCCATTGAATATTGTAACTTTTGTACATTCGTGGCTTTAGTAAGAAAATCTGCAATTAAAACATCAGTTTGAATGTATTCCAATTTTATTGCAGTATCTTCAATTAAATCTTTCACAAAATGAAAACGTAAATTCATATGCCTTGATTTATTTGAAGAACGGGTACCCTTAATCCACTGAATTGCTGCTTGACTATCTGAATTTAAAGTTACAGCATTATTTATAAATTGTTTACATTTTAATTCAGTTAACAAATTTACAGTCCAAATTATATCTTTACAAATTTCAGAAATAGAAAATAACTCTGCTTCACATGTTGATAGACTAACACTTTTCTGTTTACGACATTTCCATAAAATTAATGAATTACCAAGTAAGATTACACCACCTGAAAATGATTTTCCATTTTCTGCATTTCCCCAACTTGCATCTGAACTAGCATTTAAAATACCAAATTCTTTTTCATAAAACAATTTTTTCTCTTTTGTACCCATCAAATATCTTAATACTCTTTTAGCCAAATTATAATGTCTTTTCTCTGGTTTATGATTAAATTGTGATAAATAAGATGTTACAAATGAAATATCAGGGCGAGTTCTATTAGCTAAATACAAAAGTTCACCAATTAATTCCTGATACATAGTAATGTCAATAAATTCATTTGTAGAAGAAAAACTTTAATCTTCCCCTTTCACAATTGGAGTCTTAACACTTTTACAGTTTTCTAAATTATATTTAATCAATAATGTATTAATATATTCACACTGAGATAAATAAATACCATTTTCATGTTTTTCAATTTCCATACCTAAAAACTTATCAGTTTTGTTTTCAACCACTTCAAACACATTTTTCATCTTATTAACAATATCTTCATACATTTTATCATTGTTACAAAAAATAGCTAAATCATCTACATACATACATAATGTATGATTATCATTTTGATTATCAGTTTTAATAAATACACAATTATCAGAAGCTAATTGTTTTAAACCAAATTTTTCTAATTCACACTTTAATTTCAAATTCCAGTTTATACCTGACTGTGGCAAACCATAGATACTCTTTTTTAATTTACAAACTTTGTCATCTCCAATTAATTTCTCATAACCAGGTAGAGGTAACACATACACAGTCTCCTCTAAATCACTATATATGTAAGCAGTTTTTACATCAAAGAAATTAACATTTAATTTTAATTTAGCTGCAAGTGCAATTAACAATCGAAAAGATTCAATATTTACAACTGGTGAATACGACTCTGAATAATCTATATTTTTAATTTGATTAAAACCAGCTGCTACAAGCCTTGCTTTGTATTTAAAAATTTTCCCAGCATCATCTTGTTTTAAACTATACACCCACTTAGTTTTTATCAATTTTGATTTTGCAGGTTTTTGTACTACTTCCCATACTTTATGTTTATCTAACGAATCTAATTCATTCTCCATTGCTAATTTCCAATTTTCCCAATTAGCACTATTTTTTGCCTCAAAATAAGAGTTCGGTACATTATCCGTTAAATGAACTGACATCTGCTTAGATTTTAGTCTTTCCGACCTTCTAACAGGGATTTGATTTTGTACATCATTCAACTCAAGTACTGGGAGTTGGATTCTGCCTGTCTGATGCGATGATGTAGTCTGAAGGGGAATTGAGTTATCATTCTCAATTACCACAGGCTCATTATTTATTTCAAAATTAAACAATACTCTATTTTCTGAATTTTGATTAATTTCGTTTATTTCGGGAGAGATTTCAAAAAACGAGTCAATATCCCATGTTTCATTTTCAATTTCACCTAAATAACTACTACCCTTTAAAGATTCATTGAATTTAACTGATCTCTCTTCAATTACTTTTTGATTTTTAATATCATAAATTCGATATCCCCTCCTTTCTCTAGCATATCCTAGCATAATTCCCCGTCTTCCTGGAACTTCAAATTTATTTCTCAAAACTTTCGGAACGTGAAAATAGGCCACACAGCCAAATTTTTTCAGATAATTTAATTTCGGTTTATTACCTGTCCAAATTTCTAATGGAATTTTTTCTTTCCCTTTTCGTGGTGTTACATTAGATACCTGAGTACTACAATTAATAGCTTCGGCCCAAAATTTTAAAGGAAGCTTACTTTCATATAGTAAAGATCTAGCTCTTTCTAAAAGAACACGGTTCGCTCTTTCTGCTTTACCATTACTTTCACTGTTGTATGGAATAGTTTTTTCATGAAATATTCCTGAATTAGCAAGGAAAGTATCTAGTTGCTCATTTACAAATTCTAACCCATTATCAGTTCTCATCTTTTTAATCCTTTTATCAGTTAAATTTTCATATTTAGCTTTAAATTGAGAAAATATATCAAACACTTCATTTTTATTTTTTAAGAAATAAGTAAAGTACATGCCAGAAAAATCATCTACAATTACCATAAAATATTTAGCACCACCATATGATTCGATATTAATTGG
The DNA here is from genome assembly GCA_019973975.1 of Trichonephila clavata. Taxonomy (NCBI): domain Eukaryota; kingdom Metazoa; phylum Arthropoda; class Arachnida; order Araneae; family Nephilidae; genus Trichonephila; species Trichonephila clavata. Next base: position 15,306 of record BMAO01010861.1, read on the forward strand.
ACCACACAGGTCGGCATGGAGCAACTCAAGAATTTGTGAACTCTGATTTATTTCAATACTAGGATGAGTTTTTCTGGTTACCTTACTTATATCACAAGTTTCACATCTGAAATTATTTACATTATCAATATCAATATAATCTTTCATTTTAAGCATATATTTACAATTTAAATGACATAACCTGTTATGCCAAATTTCATAATTATTAGTAGATTGGTCAGAAAAATAACACTCAGAATTATACACAGGTTCTAATTTTATTTCTAATCTACCATTATTTTTAAATGCTTTTGTTATTAACTTATTATTTTTATCATATATCAATACACAATTATTATCTGATTTAATCTTACAACCTTTATCCATTAAACATGTTACAGACAGTAAATTACATCTTAATTGAGGAACATAACTGACATTAGTAATTGTCAAATTAATAGAATTACAATGCTTTGTACTCACAGTTTTAGCTGAAACGTTACCTGTTCCTTGACTTACAATTTTGGAATATTTATCTGCCAAATAAATATCCATGATTTCTGGACTTATTTGCTGAAACCATGCAGGGTCTTTGGCCATATGACAGGATGCTCCACTGTCCAGGATCCAAGTGTTATCACAGACGTTTTCTTCGCGGTTTGAAGCTGTGAAAACTGAATTTGAAGAAGTACCTGGATTTCTTGATGGATTATTTCTTTGTGTCGTTATGTTTGGCATGTTTTTATTTTTGTAAAAACAATCCTTTGCAATGTGATTTTGCCTTCGGCATATATAGCAAAGCCTCGTTTGTCTTTCATTTTTCTTTCTAGAATAAAATGCTCCAGCATTTATTCCTTCCATGCGATTTTTAGATGGTAAGATGACGGAGGCTTCTTCTTCTCTTAGAATTTGGAGGATTTCATCTAAAGATTTCTCTCGTTGGGTCTTCAAAATTTCCCTGAGGCGTGTGAATTTTTCTGTCAGTCCTCGAACTGTATAATACACCAATTCCCTCTGTGAGACTTCTAAGCCGAGGGAGTGACACTTAGTCGAGATGCCCCTCGCTCTTGCAATGTAATCCACCGCGTTTTCTCCTTTGTTCATGATCAGGTTTTTGAGTTCATTGCCCGCGTCGATTTTGCGGTCCTCCGTAAGTCCGATGAAAGTCCCTCTAATTTTTTCCCACAGCACTTTGGCGTTGTCCTCTTCCGCAAACTGTAGCGCCTGTTCGTCGGCAAGGGATAGCTTTATATACGAGACAGCGTCAGCATTTCTTTGTTCCCAATCGGAATCCTCCTTACGGCTAAGGTCTTCGGGTTTTTCGTTGGTAACCATAGAATCCAATCTCTTCAGGCTCAAAGCAGCCTTCATCTTAAGAGCCCATATAAAATAGTTCGTCCCATTTAAATTGGGGACAGTTATCTTATCCATTTTTGGCAAAAGTTCACACAGTTCACTAAGACTATTCACAGTTCACCAACTAACCACGCTCTGCTACCAATTTGATGTTCTTTTTGTAAAATAATTCTTCAGACCTCTTCTGGACAGCACACTTTATTACGGACAATTAAATAAAACGATTAAGAATACTGCACACAGCATAAATAAAGTTCATAGCACACAGCGTGTAGATCGTGTGGTCCCCGTAGAAGAAGTGCGTTGGATTAAGCGGGAAAAAGAACGCGTGGGCGTATCACACAGATATCCTTACGCCAGAAAAAAATAGTTCGCTCGCTTCAACCCAACAAAAATCGCCTAACTTTTGTCACTGTGGTAACCAAAATGCACAAATACTTCTTATCTAAGCAATGAGCATTGGTATGTACATCAAATGTGATGTACTGTTCATGGCAAGATCGATATCTAAAAAGATGGTAAAATTGCGAGGGATATTTTTTAAGGTCCGTTGGCGCGTATCGTTCCCCATTCCGCGCGTACGCCGCAACGAGTCTCTGTGTCACTGACCAGCATCCTTTGCGGACACATTCGCGCCATTTTCAGATCTGTAGCAGTCGTGTATGCTTCGCTGTGCGTCTTTAAAATGTTTAAGATGATTGAATCGCATGCCAAGTGGGAGACTGCCAGAAACATGTCGGCTACAGACATTCATCGCCAGATAACAGAAGTTTATGGCAGTGAAGCAATGAGTGACAGCAAAGTTCGAAAATGGGTCAGGAAGTTTAAAGATGAGAGCCTCACACTTTTCGAACATCTCGGGACTTAATCGAATCTTTTGGCGGGGAGGTTTTGGATCATGCACCATACATTCCCGACCTTGCTCCACCTTTTCCAGTACCTCAAACACAGTCTTGGCGGGAAGCGTTTCAGTGACAATGAAGAAGTGAAAGCGGTCGAGAACTCTTGGCTGTCCGACCAGGCGGCAGACTTCTTTGAAGAGGATATTCAAAACTTAGTTCTAAGGTATGACAAGTGCATTAATAAACTCGGCAACTATGTAGAAAAATAGGGAAAGGTATATACAATCCTAAAATAAAAGTTTTTTGAAACAAAATACTGTCGTTATTTTTTTAAAACAAACGGACTTTACTTAAAAACAGCCCTAGTATAAACGTTACACCAGTCGCGTAATGTACAACCCCGTAACCCCCACATCGCCGGGGTAAGAGGGGGTAGGATTCTAGTGGTCCCAAAGCCTGACTGATGCCAAGTATGTACTTTTTTTAATATCCAGTTTGGTGCCTAAACCCTAACTTTGCAGGGAGCTCTAATGCTCTCCGTTACGCACTGTGTTGCACACTAAAAGCAACGTGAGTTGGCTAAATGATTCTCAATAGGCTTACGTCATGTGACGTCATAGTCACATGAGAACGATAACACGTGTTTCCAGCCAATCAGCTCATGTTCAGTTTTGTTGCTAACGTTTGCTTTCTTTTAAAAATTACGTATTTGACCACAATAACGTACATAAATAAGCACAATGCACTCGATTTAAAAGTACACGTTTAGCATATATTTTTAAAATTCTGAATAACATTTTGAAGAGTTTTAACACTTGAACATCTTTCCAAAATTATCAAATTTGAAATTGTATTTAAATTTTACCACAAATACAACTGATTTTGAATTCAATGGAGGATACGCGTGATTATATTTATCCTTTGACCGCCATGAATTTAGTCCATTCAAGCTCTAATTTTTTTTAAATGGTGTGCGAAATAATTGAAACCGCGACACATTAAATATAGTATATTATAATTTAAAATGTTGAAAGGATTAGGAGTTTGAGTTTATTTTATAAATCAGGTGGGGGGGGGGTCACCATTGAAGACACAGTATGAAGAGGTCCGTCCACAATAATTTCCACTGATTCCAAGTTAACAAAAATAATTGAAATCTTAAATAAATTAATTAAGCTTACATTTAGCTCAATTCTAAACCTTTGAACATCATAATTTTATCACAAAAATAGTTTTGTACAAAAACAACAAAAAAAGAATCTTAATTTTATTTTAAATAATTAATTTTTGTTTGGTAGAATATTTCCACAAATGAATTATTTTGCTCCTTTATTCTGAAAGAAATTACGTCTAATATGAATCAGAGTACACCGATATTATTCCAAAAATTTGCAACGAATCATCAATAATACATATTAATAATTAATCAATGCATTTCATTAAAAAAGGTACAAAACCCCATATTAACCCAATGAAACGCTTAACGAAAAAAACTGAGGGATTCTTGCATCGCAACAGCTGTTATAATTCAAACATGATTGATTATAGAAGCTTTGAACCATTTTTTTACGAAATCTGAGCGTTGGTTCGCGTGACAACTAGCATAAAGAGCCACAGTGTTTGATGAAAATTTAGTGTTTTCATGAACAAAGATATTAGATAGATTTCAAGGTAATTACGTACACGAACAGAAAATGACCTACTTTCTCGAATCTGTTTCAGAAGACCCTCAAAGTAGTTCTGTAATAGAAATATCTATTGAGGAATTACGACAAACATTTAAAGGGTGTCCAAAAATTCACACCAAGATTTGAATTTGGCACCATTTGAGGGGTGAAGTGTTGCCAATGAAAAAAAGACCATGTGGCAGCTGATAATTCGAGGTCATTACAGAAGGGTCACTACATAAAAAAACAATGCATTTTCAATGTTGAGCAATATTTGAAATCGCCCTAAGCGTATAATTTCCCGTTTGGGGATCAGAATTTACCGCCTAGATCAGAGGTTTTCTAACATTTTTGTTTCATAGACCCCTTGTCATATGTTTTATGGTTTTGGGTAGACCCCTGCTTAAATAATATTGAATTTAGGAAAATTTATCAAATTAAATGTCTTTTTGTCAGCTGATACAGAGCTAATTTATTTAATTATAGTTAGAAATTTAAATCTTTTAGATTTAAATTTCTAACAGTAAAACAGGGGTATATCTTTTTAAAGTCAAAATAGCTGGCTTTACTGGCTTACAATCTCCTTTATTGCCTATTACGATCAGTTCTTCTTGTAATATGACATTTTTTTTTCAATGTGACCATATGAATTCATTGCCTACTGTGGTAATCTCTATATATCTAATCAAAGCATTTTCAAACTTTGTTTAAAAATCTGAATTTCTTTGTTTAAAATTCTGAATGAAGACATTTAAATGTTGAACGTAAATTAAAATGTCCTTTTGCTGGCAGATTGTCTGTGGCCAATTAAGAAACTGGGAAAATTCGAGTCATCCAATATTGTATTCCTTTAGCTTAATTCTACTAAGAAAAGCTGAAATGATGGTCCTTGTTTTAAAAAATAAAACTTATGCTGTCACCTTGTAACTGCAAATTAGCGTCATTAAATTTAGTAAATAAATCTGTTTAGGTAAAATCTAATTTCCATTTGATTAAATCTTCTTTTAAAATTAAAGTCACGATCTGGTTTAATGAGAGCTACTATCGTAGACCCCCAAGTTATTTTTTCGCTGAAGTGGGCCCCTTGCAATTCGCCATAGACCCCTGGAGGTCAATATAGACCACTTTGAGAACCACTGACCTAGATCATGCGATTTAACACCATTGGGTTTTTTTCCCTTGGAGATTTTTGAGGTGTAAGGTTTATATTAATAAGCCTATGACAGCTCACACCGACGTGAAGGTGCTTCAAATTTTGAATTTTTTTCTTTTACTTTTAAAAAATAGAGGGCCTTTTGCTGCATCCATAGAGGCATTATTCATGAGAATTAGATGAATAGAAAATTGAATTTTAAAATTGTAAGCAAATGTGATGGAACTGTAATTCAGGTACACCTTTTTCAAAATCCGTATTGTATTATAAATTAAAAATAACTATAAACAAAAAAATAGTTATTGATTAATTATTGCTAATACAGATTTATTTGTAATTTAAGATGGAATATTTTACATTAACAAGGCACAGAAATATGCAGATACTTCAACGTAAAAATGTTACTTCCGTTGGTTTTAATTTAAGTAAGTGAGAACCATTTAAATTTGGTGCAAAAAAAGTTCATTTTTCCTTGTCACAGACGTTCCAGTTTTCTTAAAGGACAAAATTGAGCGCTGGATGAATGAAATTGAGCCACATTTATGCAAAACAATCATGGAAGACTTCAACTTAAGAATGCGTATGTGCCAACACCGTAGTTATATCCAATACGCTATTCCATATATAACCTACGCTATATATTACATGAACTAATATAAAACATTAAAATTTTTAAAATTATAAGCCTTTGTTTTCTCTGAAAAATATTCTTGCGTGAATTTTGGGACCCAATATAAATTCCACAAAACGTGTTCTTAGCGGATATCTACTCAACCAAAGAAATATGCTTACCCAATTTAAAGTCTATAGGTCTATTTGTTCAAAAACGGGAAATTTTATCTATAACACCTTCGTAAGCTCCTGCAACCCTTCTTGGGAGTCGATTTCCATAAGAGCCGTTTTCAACGGATCTTTACTCAACAAAAGAAACATACTTATCAGCTTTCAAGTCTAGTTTTTGATAATTCAAAAACAGAAATATTTATCTCTAACACCCTCAAAAAAAATCTTGCACCTCCCTTGTTTTTCTATTTCCATAAAACCCGATCTTAAAAAGTCTATACTCAACAAAAGAAACAAGCTTGTCGAATTTAATGTCTGTAGCTTTAATAATTCTAAAAAAAAAAAAGATTTTTTTTTATCTAAAACGCACCGCGAAACGCCCATTAACTGCCTTGGGGGACGAGTTCCGCAAAATCTGTTCATAACAGATCTTTGCTCAACAAAAGAAGTATGCCTGCAAAATTTAAAGTCAGCATGTCTAATAGTTCGGGGAAAATAAAGATTTTGCGATGAGTGAGTGTGAGTAACTCTTCTATAAATATATCTAAGAAGCAATTGCCTGCAAAATCTGTAACATATTCACATTTGGGGGAAATTTTATCCATATACCGCTATTATTATAATTGATTTACTTTTTTAAAAAGCTCCTATAGAGTAAAGAAATAAAATTGAATTAAAATTTCTCACATATAGGTTCTGCTCTGACATAATAAACAATGCATATTAATATAGAAATAGTGAAAAATTTATTTGCGTTTATCAGAACACAACTACCGCTAGAGTCATTTATTGGTCAGATATGCTAATCTATACTATTCACATACTGAATACCCAAATATCAATAATTCTATCCGGATTTATTTCTTATTAGCTTCGTAAACGACCGCATATCGGATATGCGAACACCGTAATAACACCGATATATCAGCCGAAGTACCTATCATTTCCGAGAATACGAGTATTAATTTCACTATCGCGGCCGGAATGCCGACAACACAAAAATAAAGAACTAGCCATAACGACCGCAATTAAAGGTCGGTCATTTTTTTTTTTTTTGGTACACTTGCTGATAAATCTTTCTAAAAAAAAAAGGTAACTTGCAGTGAGAAATGAAAAGATAAATATCAAAAAGATAATACCAAAAGATGCAAATGTGAAAGAAACAATTCATTTCCAGAAAGAGAGAAATATATTTGATACTCGTCTTCATTTACATTCCGCGCTACGTGAATTTTGACGTGAATGCGTCCTCCTCCAACGACCGAGGTTTAAATAACGTCCATTTCCAGGCCTCTTGATAATCTCATAAAGTACAAGAGATGAATAAATTCGCCGCTCAAGTTTTCCAAGGCTGTGGATCGGATGCTATTTTTAGATGCAATATCTCGAGTCGGATTGAGCTTCTCGTGCTGCGATAGGAGCAATATAGCACTTTGAAGCCTAATGTCTTTTATTGCTCGCCAGGAACTTATTTATGAGGAAGATCATTTTGTTATCGACAGAACTTTGATTTCGATGCTTGGTTGCTTAGGGGAAATTGTATATAGAGCAGGGCTTCGAACCGGAACTGAACCAAAACAAATATCGATTTATTTTGATTCAGCAATTTTTATACATTACAGATATAGATAAAAATATATTTTTACATAATTATTGTAAGGCCAAGTGCAAAATGTGAGCGGCAAGCCTCAAGTGACGAGGGTACATATAATCGCCATAATCATGAACCTAGTTGCCAAATGCAATTTTGATAATGTATAACAAAGACCAATGGTCGCCGTTCTGTATTGACTGCACATACCGCACATGCTGGTTAATTGTGTTATTGTAAGGCCAAGTGCAAAATGTGAGCGGCAAGCCTCAAGTGACGAAGGTACATATAATCGCCATAATCATGAACCTAGTTGCCAAATGCAATTTTGATAATGTATAACAAGACCAATGGTCGCCGTTCTGTATTGACTGCACATACCGTACATGCTGGTTAATTGTGACCAATTAAAAAAAAAGAATAATATTTTCTAAATTTTGACAGAATTATATTTTTAGTACTAATTAGAATAAACATAAAATGAAACTATTCATTCGAAAACTGAACCAAAAACAGTTATTTTGGGCGAAACCGATATCTTTTTTTAGTTGAACCTGAACGAAAAAAATTACGGTTCTAAGCCTTGGTATAGATTTAATTTCGCGCTGGTAGGTTATACATGAATTTGAAATACTGAAAGTTAACACAATCACTTGTAGTACCATTTAATATTAAAACTTCCATATTGTTTATTTACTAATGCCGCATTGAAAAAAAAACATGGGTGTTATTGGTAAAGAAAGTCTTGATTTTAAATTAAATCATCCGTATCGTGGTCAAATGCTAAGGGTGACACCTACCTGGGACTTCAAACTGGAACTTTCACATTAAGCTTACGTGGGGACTTTGAGCCTGACAGATTTAACATTCTCAGCAACTCCTCTATACTGCAAGGTTTAAGTAGTAGCAGGTTTGGAAACCACCAATGAACAGAAATAATTCCTGTCCTGAGTTTGCACCCTTGACCTTTGGGGGCTGCGGTGGCCTAGTGGTCAAGGTATTGGATCATGACAGACATGGCATGAGTTCGAGCCCAGTTCCACTAAAGACCCGCCATGTAGGGGAGCGATGCACGTTAAATCTGTCGAGAGCTCAACCGTCCTCCAGTTGGTATGGTAGTCAGGAGAGGGAAGTGTCAGCTCAGGAGTCGTCCTCGTCACTTGAGCATGGTTCAAAATGATGAGGTCCGTCGCCAAAAGCCCTCGTGTAGCTAAATAGTGCGACGTTATTATTCACTCACTCACTTGACCTTTGGGATACGAAAGCCGCTGCGCCACGGTTCACATGTAGGGTTTAAACAGTTTCACAGAACTTAGAGGAAATTATTGATTGTTACATTGTTCCTCACTTATACGATATAGTTTGAGTTAAAGTATATGCTTCATAAAAATTTGAAATTCGAAGCCTTTCACCGAAAAAATATAATAAAACGCAAAATGAAAAATTAATAAATGTGATTAATAAAGAATATACAATACAATGTTTTTTATTGTAAATGATTGCGTAAATGAACCTACAGACTTGAAATTTGTCAGGGTTGTTTCTTTTGTTGAGTAGACACCTGTTAAGAGTGGGATTTGTAGAAATTGACTCTCAAGAGAGGTTGTGAGGGCGTTATAGATGAAAAAAATTCCCATTTTTGAATCATCAGACCTAGAGATTTGAAATTTGGTAGACGTGTTTCTATCGATGAGATTAGAGATCCGTTAAAGTTTTCGGAAATCGAGTTTTAAGGCACGTAGTACGAGAAGGTAAAAGATAAATATATTTCCATTTTAAAAATCAAGTTCTGTCCTTTTTAAGCCAAAAAGCGAGGGCTCTAAGTATGTATTTGAATGCAATCGACAACCTAATGCTAGGACTTACATACCACTGACAGAAAAAAAATCCCAACACCAAGAAAGACGTGTTATATGAATGAAATTTGGTAGGCGTGTTTATACATCGGAAAGATGACATCAATTCAAATTTGGCACTTAAGTGTGGCGCTAATAGCGCCACACAGAACTTGCAAATCAGGGTTGCTTTAAATGCATGCTGTAAAGTTCCTCAGCGTTATTTGTCTGTGAAATTTGACGTGTTGAGTTGATGTCAGCCAAGAACGGCTGTAAGAAGATGTATAGGCCATTATCACCGAGTTTGATCGAGGTCGTGCTATAGGGCTACGAAAAAGTGGATTTCCTTTCCACGATATTGCAGAAAGACTTGGTTGGAGTGAATCCACTGTGCATAATTGTTGGGAGCAGAGGTCAAGCGATGGCACTGCCTCAAGAAGACTGGATTCCGGACGGCCACGTAGCACTATTGAGAGGGAAGACCGCCGTATTCGGCGTACGGCTGTGGCGCATCGTACTGCGTCTTCGGAAGAAATTCGAGCTGCAGTAGGTACTACAGGGACACAACGAACTGTTAGAAATCGGTTACTTCAAGGACAGCTCCGAGTCAGGCACCCTGTAGCGTGCATTCCACTGACACCAAGCCATTGCCGTTTGCGACGCCAGTGGTGTCAAGCCAGAACTCATTGGAGGACGAAGTGGAGATCTGTTGTGTTTTCTGATGAAAGCAGGTTCTGCTTCGTGCCAGTGATCGCCGTGTGTTGGTCAGAAGGAGGCCAGGGGAACGCCTGCAACAAAACTGTATGCGGTCTAGACAAACGAGACCTACATCCGGAGTCATGATCTGGGGTACAATTTCCTATGACAGCAGGAGCACTCTCGTGGTTATCCGAAACACACTGACTACAAATTTGTATGTTAGTCTGGTAATTCAACCTTCATACCACCATTCCAGTACTGCCATTCATGAACACCATTCAAAGAGGATTTTCCAACAGGATAACGCTCGCCCTTACACTGCTGTAGAAACGCAGCGTGCTATACAAAGTGTTGACATGTTACCTTGGCCTGCGAGATCACCATATATGTCTCCAATTGAGTAAGTATGGGATATCATTGGATGATTACTCCAGCATTATCTACAACCTGCACTGACCACCCCAGTTTTGCCACAACAAGCATTGGAATTCCACACCACAAAGTGACATTCAGCACCAGTATGACATAATGCATGCACGCTTGCATTCAAAATTCTGGAGGTTACACTGGCTATTAATGTAACAGCATTTCACGTTTGAAAATCATTTTCGTTAATTTAAATTAACCTGTGATTTTGAAAATTTAATCAATTGAACATGTTAATTGGACTATTGCATTGTCCCATTTCCATTACTCAACAATTGTTTTCTTGGCACTGGGATTTTTTTCCCGTCAGTGTAGTATAAATAATTTTAAAACAATATATAGCCATACAAAATCACGAAATACCAACGGATCGTCCTAGGCTCAATAACAGAAACTTAATTTTAATTTTTTAAAGTTTTATTTTCTATCTATATAGATTCACATGGGTGATCCACGGGAGGAGCTCCCGTCTTTCCAAGTTAGAGATAGGGTAGTTAAAAGTTTTTCGATACTTGTTTTTGCTTTCGATAAATAACAAAATTTTTTTAAAAAAAAACCTTTCTCTATAATAGTTACATACATTTTGTTTTCAATTCTCATATGATTTGAACTTTAAAGAACGAAGAAAATAGTCGAATAGTTTTAAAACACAGTACAGAAAAAAAACATTTTTGTGGTAGACGAAAAGGCTTCCTGAAATCGGCTTAAATACATTTCCGAGTTTTGCAAAATTTGTCATTTAATATACAGAGAAATATAGCTCAAGTGTTTTAAAATTCAACGAAAAGTTTTATTTCAAAAATCAGATTTCGAATTCGTAAATTTCACAGAATTCGTACCTGAAATGCTAGAAATAACGACCGAAGTTTCTCTGAGGCTTATCAATAAGTCAGAGAACCTAAGCACCTTCTTTAAAAAGCTCCTGAATTTAAAATGACTGCTACTTTGTGAAATCGGATTAAAATGTATTCGAGTATTTTTAGGAATGTGAGCATACAAAAGCAAATGTTTGTCAAAGGTTTAAAAGAAAGAGGGATTTTTATTGGAAGAGTTTAGAAAGATCTAGGACTAATCCGGAGTAAATAACCTGAGATAGAATTTTGAAATTTTAAGTGGGGATGCTATTTTTTAAAATAGAGATTTATGTGTTTGAAACATATTACGGAAAATCGAATGCTATTTCTAAAATACTTTGCTAACGAACGTCTGAATTTATTTCTGCAGAGGACAATAATGTTGAGATATCCTTTGTCATATGCACTGCCTAACATGAAAAATGCCATACAAGAAAAAGTGGGGAGAATGTGATAATGACTGATACACAGACGAACAATGCATATGTCAATAAATGTTTTTATTTATAGGAAGATAGTTTTAACCCTTTCGAGGCCATTTATTTCTCTTTTGAATTTCTCGCAATTTTCTGTTTTATTAACAATTAAACAATATCATTTAAGGAAATATATATTATTGTGCCGAATTTTATGTTTACATTTAAATTTTAGCGGTGGGAAGAATGCTTCCCAATGAACCATTCACCGCCATAAAGAAAATTAAATTTAATGGTGATTATTTGCCATGACAAGAAGCGAAGCGTGTTGCAATGCGCACGGGGACATCGCATTCTGCACACATGTAGCCGGTCCTCTTTTCTTGTCCCTTTCTCCTACATTTCCTGTGTCGTCTATAGTTGGAAACCATCTTTGGCATATGATTTCCCACACTGGCGAAACTCCCACATCATTCGGAGCTACACACTTCTTTGATTGGAAGCTAGTAGGTAGAAGTCTTCCTTTTCTGTGGAATATCTGTCTTTTATCTGACGAGATAATGCTTTACGGAATGTTAGCTGGTTTAAACTTTTCTTTTGTTCACTTGCCACAGTATGAAACTATTTATGATGGCAAGGTCAATAAGATAGAAGATACGATACCGCCCTTTTACAGGTCTTCTTATTTGGTATCTTTCTTTACTTCGATCGAAGCAATCAACCCCTCTCATTGTAACTAGTCTATTCGTGATCCCCTTACTAATCTCTTAGGGAAAACCTATCTGTTAAAATTTTTTTTTATTGAAAACTTTTTCCGAGGAAGAAGATGCGGTTTATGTAAATTAATCGTTTATTTAAGCATCCACTTTTAGGTTCGAGAAAGAAAGAGAAGTTAGGAGTTAGATGATAGAAGTTAGTGATTATAACGTAAAGTAGTTGAAAGCCAGACGAGAATGACTCGTCGATTAATTAATTAATATATAAGATTGATAATTGACGGTTTAGTCAATTAGATATTTGAAAGAATAAAATCGACCAGAAGTCGACCATCTTAGAAAGGAATTACAATGGTTTAAAATGTAGATTACCAAAACGTTCCAAAAGTAAGTGATTCTACTCATAATTAAATATTAAATATCTCGTCTACCTTGCTTTTGCTCCAATATTTTAATATAAGTGCAATTCCTACCCTGGGACATTTGAATTGATTAATAGAAAAAAAATTGATTTGTTTTGATTATGGCTTCTCTTCATTCTAACACCCAATCACTGATGGATGTCAGGTGACATCCATTGCAACATGAAATCGCTATATACAGCTACAGCTTTTGGACAAGATACTTCTTCTTTAGTACCATCTTTTTTGTCCGATTTATAGATGTCATAATCGCTGGATTAAGTGCAGCAGCATAAAACTGAAGCGGGAATTAGTCTTCCCATTGTTATAATAGCAAGACCAATATATTATAAAGGATCTTGTGCTTCCTAAAGGTGTATTTTGTACGATCTTGTATATGGGAAGTAATCGTCCCAAGGCCCACGAAAGGGTTAATGGAACGATGAAAATGCACGGAGTCGGAGTTGGTAGGAATTAGGATCGCTGCTAGTAATACCCTGTGACGTTTGGGAAAATTGATGGGTACCTTGAGAGTTAAGAAATTAAATAATTAATTTATTACGCCCACACACAGCTATTAATTACAATACTTACATTTAAATAGAAGTTCCTCATAATTAGGTTATTCCAGTTCTACAGAATATGTTACTTGCGAAGGAGGAGGAAAACTTTCTTTAAGGTATTTGAAAACGGACAGTCTGTCCCCTCTCTTGGGGTGAGAGCCGTTGCCGCTCGGGGTTCCAGCACGTAGGTAGAGTGTGGTTTTTCTCACAGCCATCGGCTGTCGGTGCGATATCAGATGAAAGGACCCCAATTTTTTTCGGGGGTGCACATGTGAATATGGACGGCGTAATGCTTTTCTTCATAAAGAAGCCGATTTTGCATCTGTGTGGTGGTTAAAACGTTATAACTCCTATGGGTACCGATTCAACGAACGGATCGTGTCTTGAAGGTGAGCCAGTGTTAATTAATGTCATACTCTAAAGCACCATGAGGGCTAATGGCGATAGACTTTGAAATTCGAATATGGTCAAGTGACGAAGACAACACCTGAGCTGCATTCCCTCTCCAAACTACCACACCACTCCAACGGGGAGATTTAGAGCAACCGAAAGACGCCATCAGCCCCTCTACACGGCGGGTCTTCAGTGTCACTTTGTGAGCGAAGTCGCTCCCTCACCGTCCTGCCTACCTAAGGGTGTGGGTGGAAACAAAGCATAACCAGAAACTTCCATAATAATTATTATTTTATTATTATTCAAGCACACTAATCAACCACAAGTTAAACCACAAGAGGATGGATGCCCTAGGAGTGATATAAAGAAAGCAATGCACCCTAAGAGAACAAGCGCAAGTAATCAGTTTAATTTAACCTAATCTATTTTAGACTATAAATTCCCAATCCACTAATTTAGTATAGTGGCAAATTCCGTTCTTAACTAAGTTGTGAAAATCCATTCAATCTCACCTTTGTAACGCCGCAACAGTTTCTCCGCTCCTTCTATCTTACATTTACCAAACCCCTTTATATAGACAAACTAATCTCCATATCAGGGTTTCTTCTTGATAGGGTGTGCTGCGAATTAACGCGAATGCCAGCCCAAAGATTTCTCAAGAGGATTAGTGTGAAGGTCGCGTAAAGATCCGTCACAACTTGGACTCGATGACCACGTTGACCACGATCTTGTTGCCATGACCATTAGGCTACCGCTGCCCCACTTTATTTTCAGGGATGGAAGCCCCTATATTCTTTGTGCTCCGATTCAGGTTTGGGAAGATGAAGCAAGAGTAAACCAATCCAGTTTTAATTTAAAATGAACAAACATTTCTTTAAAAAGCATTTTAGTTGTGAAGATCTTACAGTACTATATACAAACAGGGTCTTATAAAAATAATTTTAATATTAGATATAATATAAATTAAATTCCACATGCATCCCAAATTTATATATATAAATTTTTCCCAAAACAAATATTTATTACTTACCAAAACTGCTTCATCCGTGTATTTGTGCTGGCATGAAAAAGAAAAAAAATATTTTAATTATAAGGAAGTTTTCTGAATGGTATAAATGACTTTTAACATTCAAAATGGGAAATTTCAACGAAAATTTTTTACACTTTTAAGAAACTAGAAGTGAGTGGGAAAAATAAAGTCCAAATTTCCTTTGTTATTTTCACGGGAAAAAAAACATATATGACTTGAATGTAAAATATTTCCTTTCAAAAGGGAAAAAAAAGCTTGGATGACATCTAAGAAATTTAATTGGATTGTATATAATTGAAACAGAATATTTTTATTATTAAATTTAAGAACTTGCAGTTTAACTAATCCTTTTTTAATTAAAATATTATTTTTGGTTATTTAACTCTACAAAACTTTAGTTAATTGATTTTGCAAAACATTCTTTTTTCAAAAAATTTTTTGAAATCTCTACAAAACTAATTATTTGTATAAATATTTGAAAATGTTAAAACATTTTTTTAAAGTTTGTTATGGTTCAAAAAGTATTACCTTTTTTAATGGGGGGGGGGATATGTAGAAATTACAAATTTAATGGATTCAGTTCTGTTACTAAATAGCCTTTCCAGATTAAAAAAAAAGTGTAATATTTAAATCTGAATATGATTGAAACTTAGTAGTATATTAATTTCATAAAAGAATTAGAAACTTACAGTTGAAGAATATTTTACTTAAGATTAATAACAATAAATAAATTTGGGCTATCTTCAGAAATCATTTCTTAAGAAATCGCATTTTGTAATCATTTAAACCTTAATGAACATATTAACGATTCCTCAGACAAGAATAATAAATAAATTCGCAAGAAAAACTATCATATATGTTTATAAATAAGAATGAAAAATATCTTGATAACACTAAAAACTAGAACTGATGTTACAAAAACTGGAAAATCTCACTAATAATTCTTTATGAATTCTTTCTATGACACCATAAAAGTCATTTAACCTCTAGAGTAGGATCGGCAACCTTTTAGCTGTGACGTGCCAAACCAATTTACCAATACGATTCAGCGTGCCACACAGTAGATATTTTGAAACAATTCGATTCCAACGATAATGCATGCAGAGTTAGAGATAGAGGTCAATAATATAGATATTTACAGTTGTATTATAAATTAATTTTACATAATTTAAAATATTTCTTATAATAAAAATAAACAGTATAAAATAAAACTCTTATCGTTCAACAAAAATTAAGTTGTACGTATATAATGTATTTTTAAAGATATCTATTAAAAAAGAAATGCATAAAGTTAAATTTAAATATTTCCTTTCATTATAGTTAAACAAAAGATAAATAAAATTTTAATGCGAACTAGTGCTTACACCGCTCTACTTTCACGTCGCAAAATCAGAGGATAATTTCTGACTATCAATTGACACAATTCTGAGCATCCAATTGTAAACAATTCCATGAGGATTCGAAATATTTTTCATATGAGGAAAGATTTTTTTTGCTTTGATATGCAGAACCAAAATCGGAATGCGCAGTATATGTAATATTGTCTCCTTCAAACAATTAAATCTCTCCAGTAATAGCATTCAATAATTTATAAAATAGCTGTACATTTATTATTAGAGTTAGCTTTGAGATTATTTCGAAATTCCTTAACCCGGCATAGCTCACGTGAAAAAAACAACCTAAAGTTTTCGCGTAGGGTGTGTCATACCCAAGGTGTTTACATTGTGTTTTTATCGTAAAATTTATATACAAAGGTTAAAAAGGAAAAAAAAGTAGGAAATATACAACATGTTTATTACATTTTTCACACCTAAAT
Organism: Trichonephila clavata; assembly: GCA_019973975.1. NCBI lineage: Eukaryota > Metazoa > Arthropoda > Arachnida > Araneae > Nephilidae > Trichonephila > Trichonephila clavata. Next base: position 31,826 of record BMAO01010861.1, read on the forward strand.
TTAGTTTTCTGTTCTTTTATAAGGTATCCAGTGCATTGTTTATACACTCCTTTAATCGCGTCGTGAGTGAGTGCGATGTTTTACTGGATCTTAATTTTTTTAATGTATCTTTTTTAAACTAAACATGTAGGAGTAAACTTTTTAAACTTTAAATTTAAAAAATTTGGAATTCTATTTTTTATTTTCTTATTTTGTTCCAGCACAATAGTTTTTTTTCCCCCAAAAAATTCATCTGAAAGTGAGATAAGATGTGTACCAGTTATCTCCTTTAAAATTACGTTCTTCTCAAATGTTTTTGTTTCTACATAAATTTTTATTTTTATTTTCAACGGTGTTCTCCCTTTTTTTAAATCTGGATCGCTTTCAGTGGAGGAATCATACTTGCTGTTTATCTCTTCATTGATTTTTCTCATCATAACCTCAAAGGATGTGACCTTAAAGTCAGCTACACGAGAAACTATCCATTTTCCAGTAAAGACCTAGAAGGAGCATTGAAAAAAAGTTAGAGGGTGGGTACGACACACCTGCAGAGTAGTGCCGGGTTAATGTACATTATTCTGAAAATTTTTGTCAAATAAGAACAATTCCAAATTTATCATCTTCCATCACTCAAAAATTGACACATTTTTTGAGTTGTGCAGAGTACCACTGATAATCGTACTGCGTCCCATAGGTTGCCAACCCCTGCTCTAGAATATTATTCAAAAGTTGTTAATAGATTATAAGGAGTGGCATATGTGGTAGCTTTCCTAAGCTTCTGTAGTCTTGGCTCGAGTAGTTTCCTATAAGCTGCGTAAAATACAATGCTTGTAATAAAACTAAGTTGAAATATTCAACCAATCGACTTTAGATTAATCTCTTCCAAAATTGTTAGTTGAAATTCAGATATGCAATTAAAACAGGAATGCATTACTAGAATAACCCTAAAGCAAGTGACAAGATATTTATGCTGCTACTTTGTGCGTGAGATTATACTCATTTACCAACAAGGGCCATTGGCATTTCGCAAGTTGTATGAAGCTTTGCTTGCTACTCACACTGACAGGCTTTCAAAACTTTAAATGAATAGTTCCGAATGATTCAATGCAGTATTAAAGAGGTATGTGATAAATATGATTTTCTAATATGCTTATTTACTTGTACTAGTAGCTCTGAAATTCTTATTTTATGTTTCAGTTGTGAGATTTCATATAAAATCCATTTTTTTAATGTTTTATATTTTTCTATTTATACATATGATAAGAATAAAGTCTTGTATTTTGTTAATCACATTTTATGAGATAGTGAAACGCGACAGAAATAATAATAATACAAGGAATTGATATGAAATTGTTGGGCACAAAATAAAAATACATTACATACTTCTGCGTAAAATGAATGCATTTTTCTCTTTATTGAATTTTTTTGAACAAATAATGATTCTGATGAAAAAATAATGAATAAAACTTTTAATATAAACTGTTTCATATCAAGAAATTTTCAATTGTTTATACAACGTGATATTTTGTTAAAAAAATGGGATCTCTTGATAAAATATATAATATTTCTATTTTAATAAAATTTATATTTAACATAAATATATTACATTGCATCATTTTAGTGTTTAGATTTAGCACAGTTAATGTCTCATTTCTCAGATAACATTCAAAAATTTCAGTCGAATTCCATTAAAAAATTCATAGATTATTTTCCCAAACAAAAAAACTATAACATTTATAAAAAAATATAAAAGATTTTTTGCATGCTAAAATATTTACATTCAATGTTAGGTATGTGACTACCCTAAAATCGTGTGTTTGGTGAATTTTTCGAAATTTTTTTATGTTTTTATATTATAGCCCATATATTTAAGATTCCAAAAATACTTTATTTTAGTTCCTACGATATTTAGAAGCAAAGTTATAGGCTTTAATTAGTAACCGAAATGGAATTTTCAAAACCGGAAATGGGTATTTAAAGAGACATAAAATGTAAACAAATAGTTTGAACTCCTTTTTCGTGACTTTTAAGCAAGATAAACATTCATTACTTATTGTAAATACAGATCAAGGTATCCATTACTTATTTATAATATTTTTTTTTCCATCTGGCAACTGTTTTTTTTTAATTCAAGCTTGTTTTATGAATGGCAATACTATTATCGTCTATACTTTGTTTACATTGTTCATTCGAAAGCGTTCTTTCTTTATTACTAATTATTTTTGATATTTTTACAATTTATTCAATTTATTTTATTTAATTTTAACGTTTTATTTCATTGTGAATAATTTCAAATGCCGAAACTAGATCAAAAGTGACTAGAAAGAGAAGGTTTTATGGAAAACAGATTTACCAAGTCAGCACCAAACAGTAACAAGGCGTCGTCTGCAAGTGAAGCAAAATTGAGCACTAATGACAGTTTTGATGTGCCTGAAACCTATATTTCATGGTTCTACAGGTAATCGAATTATTGATTTCCAAGCTTTATTGGGAATTATTTCGATCCTGTGTTGTCCGGAATGCTATGCAACTGGATTGAAACTAACAGAGATTCCAGGAAGGACTTTGCTCTAACTTGTGTGTGTCTTGCAGTTGTGGATTCATGACTGGCTTTACTTCTACCCGTAAAGAAAATAAAAATTCACTCTCAATACTTTATTGGTATTTGATTGAGATTGATTGGCAGGGGATTCACAGCTGGTAAGAAGTTGCTATGTACTTTAAATTTGCCCTGCATTTCTAAAAACACCTTCAGAGCTCATGAACTCAAACTGCTGGAAGCAGTACAGTTTTGTTCTGAAGAAAATATGAAAGCTGCATCAATAGAAGTGCGAAATTTAAAAAAAAAGTACAAATTGTGGTGTTTTCAGTAGATGGCACATGGCAGCGGAGAGGCCATATGTCGCTTAATGGTTGGTCTCAGCTATTTCCATTGATACTGGAAAATTTTAGATTTGGAAGTAATGACTCAGTATTGCAAAATGTGTGAAATGAAAGTGAAATCTGCGCATGAATGCTCAAACTATAAAGGATCCTCAGGAAATATGGAAGCTGTTGGAGCTTTCAGAATTTTTGAAAGATCATTGATAAAACGGACTTGGCAGTACACGAGTACTATGGTGATGGGATTCCAAGGCTTTTTACAAGTAAAGAATATTATATGGGGAAAACAGTGTCTCAAAACTCGAATGTATAGGTCATATACAAAAAAGAGTAGGCTCACGTCTAAGGAAACTAAAAAAGAACACCAAAGACTTGGTGGAAAGGGCAAACTAATGATAAATTTATCGATAAACTGCAGAACTATTACGGGATTGCCATCCGTAGCAATGTTGGATGTCTCGAAAAAATGCAATCTGCTGTAATAGCTGTTTTCTTTCACTGCTGCTCTAGCAATCAAAATCCCATGCATGGGCAATGTCCTACAGGGAAAGACAGCTGGTGCAAGTATAAACGAGCATTATGCGATGAAAAAGTACACATAGACAAAACAACAGGCCTTTCAAATTCAGTTATTAAAGTGATAAGCCCACTTACTTAGCACTCTGTGATAAAGATTTGTTAAAAAAATGCCTCCATGGCATGACCCAAAATAATAATGAAAGTTTTAATAATGTATTATGGTCTATTTTACCAAAAGAAATTTTTGTTCACAAGAAAACTTTGTTTTTGGGTTCACACATTGCTGTCCTATTATATAATTCAGGTTATTTAGGACTGTTGCATGGTATTTAATTATTTAGGTATGGTAATTGATCCAATGATACTTAAAAACTACATGGGAATTGACACAGAACGTATTCAAAAATCAAAACGCCAGTCATTACCCTCAACAAAACTCTCCAGAAAACAGCAAAAAGCCAAAAAAAGTCAAAATTAGCTAAAAATGAAGCTAAAGAAGGCTTAACCTATAAATATGGAGAGTTTTGAAAATGTTTTGTAAGTAGAAAAGTATTTATTTTGTGTTAAAAAAATTTTTAATGTGTTTTACGAGAAACTTTTTCATATTTTTCTTCACGATAAAGTTCACTACACAAAATATTTTTAAGATAGTAAATTGAAATTTTCAGAACATGTTTTGTGTAGTTCTATCTGTGTTATGAATCAAAATCTAATGTCTGTATATATATATATAAATATTTAATTGCTTTTTTATGAAAAAAGCATTAATTTTTTTAAAAATGAGTTTTTGCATACAATTTGGCGTATTTAAAAAACTTTTTCAAGTATTACAAATCTTTTGATACCTAACACAGATAAATATGTTATTTATGTGCTGAAATATTATATGAATACACTTATTAGAATTTTGTGTAAAAATTTGTCGTAACTGCAATTTTTCACCAAAATTTCGCTAAAAACGACAATTGTTATAGTGTATAAAATTCACAGGAAAACAGCAAAAGGTTAAAAAAAATTCCAAATAAGTTTTACATGAAATTTAAAAGAGCTTGAGCTATAAATATGGTGAGTTTAAAAAATGTACAATCAGTAGAAAAATGTGAATGCTATGTGAAAATTTTTCACATAGCATTAAAATCTTTAAATGCATTTTCTGAGAAACTATGTTTTTCAATTTTTTTCTTCACGGTACGGTTGACTACAAGATTTCTTTTTAAGATATTGACTTGAAATTTTCAGAGAATCTTTAATTTAGTTTTATCTGTAGTCTAACTATAATCTAATACCTGTGTATATATTTATTTATTTTATTGCACTTTTTGTGAGAAAATAACATTATTTTTTGTAAAAAAATGAGTTTTTGCATAAAAATTGACATATTTTGAAAACTTTACAGAAGTATTATAAATTTCATAGTTATAATCACAGAAAATTATGTTATTTATGTACTGTATAAATATTATTAGAATATATGTATCAGAATTTTGAACACAATCCTTACCGTAATTGCAATTTTTCACTAAAATTTCACTCAAAATTCCCTATATTTCCAAAAATATTTATAACTTTGTAAAAACTGTGTTTGAATTCTTACTTTTATGTCCCATTACAAATAAAAATATGTTTACATAAGTGAAATTTTACATATTTCAAAAAAAGTGCTCCGAAGGTAGTCACATACTT
>BMAO01010862.1:0-34683 GCA_019973975.1 Trichonephila clavata
TTTTCTTTCCTACCAAAAAAGGGGAGTTTGGGCTTTGGCCCATTCTCCCCTTTTTTGGTTTATATGAGATGCCAAGGTTGGATGATGGACATGGACCTTTGCCTCTTGAAAGGTGACCTCCTTTCATCCTTGGGAAACCCTATCAAAACAATCGGCCAATCAGAAACCACTTCTCCTTCTCTCGACTATAAAGCAGGGCTCAGACGCTCTCTGCTTCATTTATTCCTGAGACATGGAAGACGAAAAGCTTTTACACTCTATCTGGCCAAGTACCAGGAGGCTAATCTTGGGGACTATATAACCTTTATGATAATTTTCGAAAGTGCCTGCAGACCATGATGCCTCTGACATCATAAAGTCGAGTCCATCACGATGTGAAAGTTGCTGAACTGCTAGAAAAGGTGTTGCCCGATTACGATCCCGTGACCTGCCCACCTTTGAATGTTGTTGTTGTATGCAGAACCGGCCCACCTGCACAGTGATTATTTGGAGGAGGAGGCTGCCAAAGGAAAAGGGGCCTTTCTACAAGCCCTTTGGACTAGTTTGGCGAAACCTAAGCTGTATCACTTGGCCTACAAGGCGTGGAGGAGACACGGTCCCAACACCTGACCGCTGGACACACTTGGCTCAAGCAGTGTTGGATGGGTGCTATGGATTGAAATGGCCCGAGAGCGTGTTACAAGTACCAGATTCATGTGCCATCTGTCTGAGTCCCATGCACTGGCCAGAAAGAACGCATTGTGGGCACCTGTTCCACATGCGGTGCTTGTTACAACATCTGGACGTGCAAAACACCTGTCCTCTCTGCAGGGCACCCAATCCATTGCGAGAACCCGACCTTTAAAGGTAGACATTGTGTTGAGCCCCAGAAAAATGGGAGAATGATTGCTGGAAAGGAGCATAGCTCGGGACCAGTAATCATTCTCCCATTTTTTTGGGTCAATAAATATGCCAAGGTTGGAACCTATGGAATATAACACTTGCAAGAAAATGACGCTACCCTCTCTCAAAATAATACCTTTGCTAGCAGCACAAGTCTCTTTTCCAGCCAAGGTTGGAACCTATTGAATTGAATACTTACGAAACATTTAAACTCTCAAAAAATAATTTTGGCTAGCAGCTCAAGTCTCTTTTCAAACCAAGGTTGAATTAAAAGTGTTACTCATGAATCCTTTTTAAACCCTACCATCCTTGAAATTCCATATCAGTTGCATCGACCAATCAGAAGCCTTCTCCCTGCTATAAAAGCGAGGCACTCGAGACGAGAGAGCTCATTCATTCCTCACGATGCGAGACGATTTAGCGTTTGCACACTGCCTCGTCAAGTATTCATCCCCCGATTTCGGGGAATTTGCTGCCTTTTTAAAAGAATTCCGGAATCGTGTCTGAATGCTTTACCCATTCCAGAGGTGTTGACGGTGCAGGACTTTCGACGCCATTTCCACGACCTGGATGCCTTGTGCAACGTTCTCTGTCCTTCGGGGGAATCTGGAAAATTGCGCTCTCTCCCCTTTCTCTTTGCCGTCGAACCTTTCAAATCCAAGGACCTTGTGCTCCACAAGATGGCTGAAAGGGGTCACGGCGCCTACATTCGGGGCATTTGGACAGAATGCATGAAACCTGATCTGTACCGAAAGGCGAGCGTGGCCTGGTCTTATGGGGGCTCGCAGGATTTGGAACAATGGGTGACGCTGGGTCACACGGCTCTTCAACTCTTGTACAGTGCTCCCTTTCCAGATCCCGTGTTTGGCGTGCCTGAAAAATGTCCCATTTGCCTGGAGCCCATGCATTTCCCCCTCACGACCGAATGCAGACACACGTTTCACAAAGCATGTTTGGAGCGGACCCAGAGTCTCACCTGCCCCCTGTGTAGGCAGACTGTTTGAACTTTGAATGTCAAACCCAAAAAAATGGAAAGGATGTGCTCAGCACGTCCTTTCCATTTTTTTGGGTCCCTCCTCTCACCAACGTTGGAAGGTTTGATGTGGAAATTTCCTGTTGCCGTTGAAATGATTTTTGATGTTCACCCCCTGCAAGAAACAAGAAGCATTCTCGTCACACATACTCGCCACTCCATCAACCAGAAAAACCAGCATTTTCCAGTAATAAAGAAAAAGCTTACCTACCCTACATACTTATTACATACTTATTACTATACTTATTACATACTAAAGATAAAGTTAACTTCATAGATCATAACCTGCTTTTTTCGTTACACTCTTGAAACTGGATAAAAGTTGGAATATAAGGACTTTTTTCTTAAATAGAGAGTGTATTTTGAAAAGAATAGGGGTTATTGTCTAAAGAATAGCGCTCTTTTCATAGGTTTTACAAATTGAGGAGATTCCTATCCTTTAACACACAGAGGGGGTCCCTCCCCTTTCTAGGTGTGTTGGGATAAAGATGCCCCTCCAATTTCATAGATTGGACAGATAAACTCCCCCCTCTGCATATTAATTTCATAGATTGGAGATAAACTCCCCCTCCAATTCATAGATTGGATGGATAAATTTCCCCTATCCAATTTCATAGATTGGATGGATAAATTTCCCTCTCCCATTTCATAGATTGGATGGATAAATGTCCCTCATACAATTTCATAGATTAGATGGATAAATCCCCCCCTCCAAATTCATAGATTGGATGGATAAACTCCCACCTCCCATTCATAGATTCGATGGATAAACTCCCCCCTCCATTTCATAGATTCGATGGATAAATTTCCCCCTCCGAATTCATAGATTCGATGGATAAATTTCCCCCTCCAATTTCTAGGTTGGGTCTGATAAATGGGCCCCTCCAATTTCATAGATTGAGTCTGATAAATGTACCCCTCCAATTTCATAGGTTTGACGGATAAATGTCCCTCATACAATTTCATAGGTTTGACGGATAAATGTCCCTCATACAATTTCATAGGTTTGACGGATAAATTCTCCCTTCATCATATGGTTTGACAGATAAATGTACCCCTCCAATTTCATAGATTTGACGTCAGAGACGCAATAGCAACACTCATCAACGTCGGACTGACCCAATCAAATGTCCAAGAGTGACTGGGTAAGCGAAAAAACCCAATAGGAGAGAAATTGGAGAATCCAACAAAAATGAAAGGATGGAGTAAAAAGAGAAAATTGGAAATTTAAAAATCTTTTAGGGACAAGTAAAGTTTAAAATGTAAAAATGTTGAGATACAAGGGACAAGTAACCCACTAAAAAAAAAAAAAAAAAAAATTTTTTTTTTTGGTCGTGCAAGCTATACTTTAAAAGTTGATGCAAGATAAAGTTTATAGAGTGTGGATGATTTAGTGGTTGATCCAAAAATTTTTTATGGCACGCAAAAGCACTACACGTACATCCTTTTACCGACATTTCAACAAGCATTTACAGGATCACGTGTCTTGTCCCAAATGTCGCGAGGGGATGACCATAGATCAATTTTATCATCACCATGCCTCCGAAAACCATGGTCTGGATTTTCGCAAGCAATGCGTGTTTTGTTTTGGGCGTCGACATTGGGCATATGGGCAAAAGAATCATCCCGACCACATTCATCACGTCGTGTCCTGCTTGGAACGTTTCGCAAAGGAAGCCAAAGATGTCTGGGTATTCTCGGACGATGAGGAGGAGACGGAAGAAGAGGAAAGGGTGCCAGAAGTATGTGGGTGTAGGTACTTTCAACCGATACCTCGTGAAATGTACGGTCGTCCCAGATTGAGGGACAATTTTTATGATTCAATCTTTGAGAAACCCGACTTATGGGAAGAGGGAATAAAATTTGACAATGGCTTGGGCAAAGATGTGTGGGGGATTATTCAGCGCTACTTGAAAGGAGATTGGGTATGGTTTCACATTATGGTCAAACACAACATTTTTGATACGTTTTGTAAGGAAATGGAAATGATTCGGAATCAATTTGTCATTTTACCCTTTTGGTGTCTCTGCGATGGATTAGAGACAGAGAGGGGTAAAATACAGCATCGACACATGATTTTGGCGTGTGAGCAAGAAAGTGCGTTTGAAGAGATTTGGAAGGGTAAAGTTCGCTATGAATTTCCCTCTGCTGGTCGGGCCAAAAAATGTGTCAAGATTCAGAGTGCCTTTCATTTGGTTCGGACCATTGTGTACGTGAGCCAACCTAAATCGTCGTGTGACGGGGGTAAAATTCCCGAAAAATTAATGAATCCGGAACAATGGTCCCATTTCCACATGAATCGACCCTTGCACGCGCATAGTATTGCCTTTCTCTGTACGCTTTTTCCAGGAGGAATAGAAAGATTACTGTTGGAACAGCTTGGAAATAAAAATGTGGCCAGTTGGGACAAGGTGACCAAATGTTTACCAGACGGGTGGGGTCATTTGAAATGGAATGTACCAATTCACGTGACGGGATGGAAATTTTTAAATTGCGTGTTTCCTTTCCAATACCAGGTGACAGGGGAAGAGACTCCTCTGTACGTGACGCTCTACGGTAACACAAAATTGTATTTAAAGGAGGGAAACCAGGGGGGTCAATGTTTGTTTCAACGGATCCGAGACGAAATGTATGTATTGTCCCGCAAACAACAAAACATGATGAATGAAATTAAAAAGATAAAGCAAGAGTGGGCCATGGACCAAAAAGTCTTGTTAAGGTCCAAACTCAGCGAGATGAATGCGAAATGCGACCTCATTCAAAGGGAAAGAGACATATTGAAAGAGGAAAGAGACATATTGAAAGAGGAAAGAGACTTGTTGAAAGAGGAAAAGGACGTGTTGAAAACAAAAGAAAATGAGTTGAACGCTGAAATAATGATATTAAAATTTAAATTGGAAAATACATTAGTTGAAAATAAAATATGGGAAACCAAAGAAAACGAGTGGAAAGCCAAAGAACACGAGTTAAACACAGAAATGAATACATTGAAAAATAAATTGCAAAGTACATTGGTCGTAGATAAAATATTGAAAAGAATGATTCAGAGCCAACGAAAGCTCAGAATGATTAACCCATGGCGATGGAAAAGAGTACCAAGGTTACCACGACCTGCCAACGTTCTCTCGTAATCATTCTACTTTAGATCATGTTTGGAGAACCCTTGTTCAAAAGGTTTTCCAACCTTATTCGAAAACTTGCCCAACGTTTAAAAAAAAAAAAAAAAAAATTTTTTTTTTAAGCTTTCAATATTTTTTGAGAGACGAGTACAAATACTGCACGCGTCTCATCCTACTCAATCGTTCACAATGGATTCTTCTCCAGAGTATGATGATTTGATTGACATGTTCAATTTACCAGCACCTGTTTCACCTTTACCACCCACTCCAGTGGCTTCTCCATCCCATGAGCCATCTCAAGAGGAATCCATGATTTATGAATCTTTACCTGAACCACCTATGGTACCTGAACAATCCATTGAGTCTCGACAACGAATGGAATTTCAAGAATCCTCTGATTCCGTGATCACCTGTTGCACCTGAACCATTGTTTCTTCTCCTATTCGGAAGGTAGCTTCACCTGTTGCACCTGAACCAATTGTTTCTTCTCCTATTCGGAAGGTAGCTTCACCTGTGCATACGATAGCTTCACCTGTGCGAAAGATGGATTCACCAAGGCAAAGGTCAAATTCACCTGTAAAAAAGATGGATTCCTCAAAGCGAAAGATGGATTCCCCAAGGCAAAGGTCAAATTCACCAAAGCGACGGGCAGATTCACCTGTGAGAAAGGTAGCTTCCATCATTCAACGAGATTTTCGACGAAACGAGAATGGGCCCCGAGATCCTAGGTTGTATCGCAGACCCGATTTCAGACCACCCTATCGTAGACCTGATTTTAGACCCAGGCGACCCCCGTATGCCCATCGATTGATTCCCACGTCTCATGTGTCGGCTCAAGTGTTTTTTCCACAGCCAAGGTTTGGCCGTGTTGTGTCTCCGAGATGAGGGATTCACGCTCACCAACGGTGTCGTCTCGTATGCCTTGGATCGGCAATGTCCCAACGAACTATTTAAATATTTGCATTACCTCAATGTCGGTACCATTTGTGTGACGGATCATCAATCCAAGCTCAAATTTAAAGAATTTCAAGCGAGTTGGAGCTCAGCCAGTCCGTTCAAAATGATCCTGTGATGCTGTTAAATGCCAACGAACGAAACAGGGGGGAATGTCCCTTTTGTAACGAAATACATTGTCATCGTTGGGTAGCCGTGCAAGGCATGTGCGCCATCTTGCATCAACCCATCAATCCCATTTTTCATTCGTGAGCAAGATTGGTGACTGCAAGCTCCGCCCACATCCTGTCTGAAACGTATAAAGGAGAGCTCGTTGGGACGCTTCAAATCAGTCGTCTCTCGACTCGCCAGCAGCATGGACGCAATCGATGCCTTCCCAGAGCACCTATCCACCACCGTGGTGCCAGTGACCTTACCTGAGAAAACCGAGACGTTGGAATATGCAGCTCGACAGGGCCTCGTCAAAGCATTCATCCTGTATCAGGAGATGGCCACGAAACGTGTGTTTGTCATGTTTTGTAACGATAGTTGGCATTGCAGACGATCGTATATGGACAATTTCAAGCGGGCCGTGTTGGCGGCGAGGATCCAAAATCCCTTTGAACCCGATGAGATGACGTGGGATAAGGTGTCGCAAGGCTTAATGAGAAATCCCGATCGACCGCTGAAGAATACGGACAAACGGATGGGATTCATGCACCAAAACATGTTTATCGTAAAAACTGGATTTACCTTTGGATTTCGCACCGTGAAACCGGGAGAGATTCATTTGATCCAAACAACCCATGTGCCCATGCTAATGTACGAACTGCCCTCCTCCAGTTTAAAGCATCAAAGCAAACTCAATCTGTATAGGAGGAGTTTTGAGCCATTTGACCAAATGCTCTATCATCGCAAAGTGTTGGAGCCCCATACGGCGTATCCCATCCCGGCAGGAACTCATTACATTTTACTCACAGTGCAAAAGACCGTATTTGGGGTGGACATTATTCCCGAAACCATTCTTCCTCAACTCGTTCAGAGCGGATTCAACCTGGGGGATTTCCGAAAGGTGAACCGATATGACCAAAAAGCCTACAAACTGCCTCCTCCGACCCCGGCTCATGGTGAGACGAGCAAGCGACCTTTGGAGGAAGAGGTGTATCCTCCCTCCAAGAAACATTTTAGGATTCCAAAAAAATCCCACAAAATACTCGTTACACCGGTCGTGCGACCCCCTGTAATGATTGCCAGACCTGCCTTGGCTGCTCCTCAACCCGTGTCCATTCCACCTCAAAAGATTCGTTTGTCAGATTCACCTGTGTCTCAACCACCTCAGAAGATCCAATTATCAGATTCACCTGTGTCTCAACCACCTGTGCAGATTCATTTTCCAGATCCACCTGTTGCTCAACCACCTCAGCAGATCCATTTTCCAGATCCACCTGTTGCTCAACCACCTCAGCAGATTCAATTTCCAGATCCACCTGTCAATTTCCACCTCAGCAGATCCATTTCCAGATCCACTTCTCACCTCAGCAGATCCAGTTTCCAGATCCACCTGTGGAGACCTCGTTTGACCATTTAATGTCAAACGTATTTGGAGACTGCTTGGTGCCTGAACAAGTGATGGAAGCCCCCCCAGCCCATGCACAAGAACCCCAGCTGATTCATACGGTGCCTTCCCTCTTTGATCCAAATAATGACATTATATCGTTTTTGGACCATTTTGAAGAGGGGTTGGCCATGGAACAGCCGGAAGCACCCCTGGATTTGACAATGCCCAGAATGAACCCTATGAAAAGATACACTGTTGGGTTTAAAGTGACAGAACCTCTAAATTTGTGTTGCAAATAAATCTTGGCAGTTGTGTATGTAATATATTGTAAATAATGATTGTTTTGTACATAATTTTTTGTAAATAAAAAAAATTGTTTTATGGAAACAAGTCTGATTTTTTTGTCCAAAAAAATACCAACCTTGACACATTACACAAGAGGATGTAAAAAAAATGGTTTCGGTACAAAATTTATTGGACCAGTGTCGTTCTCGCACTACGATTGTTTTTGGAAATCTGGGTCGGTGGCCGGATCGAGTTACATATTTCGAGCAAGACTATCCTTACACCATTATTTTGAGCCCAATTTTGGTGTGCACGTTCCTCGGTCGTTTGGAAAAACAGTGGTCGTGTTTACGAGTCATTTGGATTTGACGTGGGATCCAGGAGTCGAGTTGAGATTTTTTCAATTGGGTCGTCCCCCGTCTCGCCGAGTTTGGGAGGCGTATCAACCCCACAATAAGGAGGCGTACGCGTTGAATCTCACGCAATGCACGCGTTTGGTGGATGTGTACGTGACATTATTAACGTGGTTGGATGATTGGGAAATGCATCGAGATAAACACCTCCCTTGGCGTCTGCTGATGCCCCAACCTTGGAAACGGGCTTTGGAAAAACACGTGGAGCGCTCGCATCAAAAGGCCTTGGCACATGGAATGCCAGTTGACGTCACGCTCCTCGAGCATATATAACGCCAGCCTCTAGCCAGCAGAATTATTCTCTCTCAGCAACATGTCGAATCAACCCGCCTATTTTGCCCATGCCAGCGTGTTGCACCACCTGGGCAAACCAGTGCCCATCGAGCTATCGATTGCCACCATTCCCAGGGATGGCAGTGATCCCGAAGTGCTCTGCATTACGGTGAACCACGAGGACCTGACCTCCACGCCCAAAGACATGCGTTCCAATGCCTGCAAAAACGCCCGTCTTCGTCTGGTGCGCCCGCTGCCCAAGAGTGTGCCGGCGCAATGGTTGCGATATTGCGTGAGGGGCATGTTTGACCAGCTGTCCCAAGGTAGAAAAGGCCTCATCGTAGTCAAAAGCCCAAAGCAGCAAAAAACATTCAAAGAGTTGGGACTCTCCACCATGGCTCTGGAGATGCTGCCCAAATTCAACACCCTTTGTGATGGAACCTTTCCCAACCCCATGCATGATGACCTCCACGAAGAAGGGGACGTGTCTCATTGCACCATGCTGAAATCGTTTCAATTTGCAAAATACTGCAGCAGTTCAACAAGCTGCAGGCGGAATGGAGCTCCAAAGTTTTAGCTTTGGTAGAGTAAAAAAAATTGCTCATGGGCCCAAAAAAAGGGGGACCGAGTCGACATAGAGTCGACTCGGTCCCCCTTTTTTTGGATTAAGGAAGGTGCCAACGTTGGAGAGCATCTCTTTTAAAAACTTGTACTAAAAAGAGGCCACAAGATTTCTACCAAGGATGGATAGAATCAATCGAAAGGTGCCTGATGGCGAGTGTAGTTTTTGCATGGTCCTGTTGGATAGAATCACCCAATAGATATCTCATGATATGGATAGTGTTTCAATGTTGGATCAGTAATCCAATAGATGCCTCATGATATGGATAGTGTTTCAATGTTGGAGAGTATCAGCCAATAGATTGGAGAGTATCAGCCAATAGGAATCGATTCACGTGACCCTAAAGAGTATAAAAGGCGAGACATCAGCAGACAGAGACATTCTCTCTCAGAGTTCTCTCAAAGCAACATGTCTCAACTAGCCTTCTTCGCCCATGCTAATGTATTTCATCATGGAGGCAAGCCTGTACCAATCGAATTGTCCATCGCCACGATTCCGGAGGATGGAAAGGACCCGGAAGTAATTTGCATCACGGTGGATCATTCAAACCTAATTACCACCTCGAAAGACTGTCGGGCCAACCGTTTTATTAACGAGCGCCTCAGTTTGAAGAGCCACATCCCTGGATCTGTGCCACTGGAATACCTGTCCTTTTGCGTCAGGGGTAAATTTTGCCACCTGGCGCAAGGAAATCAGGGACTCATCGTTGTCAAAGGGTCGGACCAGCGTAAAATTTTTGAGCAGCTGGGGCTCTTTACTATAAATTTGGAAACTTTGCCAAAGTTTCAGGACTTGAATGATCGTGCTCTACCAGATCACCTGCACGATGAGGTGCACGAATATTTTGACGTTTCCGAGTGCACTATGGTAAAATCATACCGTTTTGCCAGATACCTGCAAAACTTTAAAAAGCTGCACGCCGAATGCAACAGACAGATGGCTGATCTGGTAGAGTAAGTGAGAAAAATTGAAATATCGAACTGTAAATATCAAACTGTAAATATTGAACTGTAAAAATGCCCATGGGCCCAGAAAAAGGGGGACCGAGTCGACACAAGAGTCGACTCGGTCCCCCTTTTTTGGGTTAAGGAAGGTGCCAACGTTGGAGGGCTTCTCTTTTAAAACTTGTGTTAAAAAGAGGCCACAAGATTTCTACCAAGGATGGATAGAATCAATCGAAAGGTGCCTGATGGCACATGTAGTTTTTGCATGGTCCTGTTGGATAGAATCAGTCAATAGGTATCTCATGATATAGATAGTGTTTCAATGTTGGATAGAATCAGTCAATAGGTATCTCATGATATGGATAGTGTTTCAATGTTGGATAGAATCAGTCAATAGGTATCTCATGATATGGATAGTGTTTCAATGTTGGATCAGTAATCCAATATATATAGATGCCTCATGATATGGATAGGGTTTCAATGTTGGAGAGTATCAGCCAATAGGAATCGATTCACGTGACCCTAAAGAGTATAAAAGGCGAGACATCAGCAGACAGAGACATTCTCTCTCAGAGTTCTCTCAAAGCAACATGTCTCAACTAGCCTTCTTCGCCCATGCTAATGTATTTCATCATGGAGGCAAGCCTGTACCAATCGAATTGTCCATTGCCACGATTCCGGAGGATGGAAAGGACCCAGAAGTAATTTGCATCACGGTGGATCATTCAAACCTAATTACCACCTCGAAAGACTGTCGGGCCAACCGTTTTATTAACGAGCGCCTCAGTTTGAAGAGCCACATCCCTGGATCTGTGCCACTGGAATACCTGTCCTTTTGCGTCAGGGGTAAATTTTGCCACCTGGCGCAAGGAAATCAGGGACTCATCGTTGTCAAAGGGTCGGACCAGCGTAAAATTTTTGAGCAGCTGGGGCTCTTTACTATAAATTTGGAAACTTTGCCAAAGTTTCAGGAATTGAATGATCGTGCTCTACCAGATCACCTGCACGATGAGGTGCATGAATATTTTGACGTTTCCGAGTGCACTATGGTAAAATCATACCGTTTTGCCAGATACCTGCAAAACTTTAAAAAGCTGCACGCCGAATGCAACAGACAGATGGCTGATCTGGTAGAGTAAGTGAGAAAAATTGAAATATCGAACTGTAAATATCAAACTGTAAATATTGAACTGTAAAAATGCCCATGGGCCCAGAAAAAGGGGGACCGAGTCGACACAAGAGTCGACTCGGTCCCCCTTTTTTGGGTTAAGGAAGGTGCCAACGTTGGAGGGCTTCTCTTTTAAAACTTGTGTTAAAAAGATGCACAAAGATACGTTAAAGATTAGTGTCAAGGTTGTAAAGCGTCAACCAATAGGAATCGTTTCACGTGACCCCACTAGAATATATAAAAGGCGAGCAGCTAGCAGCCAGAAATCAGAGTGCTTCTGAATGCAGTCAAGAGTTTAGAAATTTTATTTTTGGTTAAAACTGTCAGGTTTGGGTTTGTATTGAATATTTCAAATCTGGCAGTTTTGACGGAAAAAGAATTTCCATGGCAACAGGTAAATGCTAAATGTTTTTCGTTAAGACTTTCAGGATTTGGCGTAATGTTGGAAATTCGCAGATTCTGCAAGTCTTATCGGTAAATGTTTTTAGCCAAAATCTTCAAAAATCCGAAAATTGGGGGACCGAGTCGCATGTCGACTGGGTCCCCCTTTTTTTGGGCCACATTATCCACCAAGATTGGAATGCATCTTTTTAAAAACTTGACACAAAAAAATTGGACTCGCCTGCTGGCTGCCAGTTGAGACCTCCGTGTTTCCTAGACACGCCAAGATTATAAAGTCGTGAGATGGGTCGTCCTCAATTTTCTAACAAGATACACACCCATATTGGAATGATTCTGTCTCTTCTCGACATACCAACGTTGCATTGTCTACATTTCATGGGTCGCTGCTTTGACCAAGCTTGACATGTCTCCATTTCATTTGTGTATCATCCCTGACATGTCTCCATTTCATTTGTGGATCACCCCCCGTTTTAAATCATTCGTATGGGATGGGCTGAAAAATTTTCTCGCCTCCATCAAAAATATTTTTCGGAGGAATTTGAAAACAGTTTCGATATGGATATTGAAGAGAAGTTCAAGACGCTTTGAGGGGATACTCAAAAAGGGTCGTTTTCCATTTTCAATCATTTTTTGAAAGGGTCACGGTGCTCAACTATTTATTCGACCGACTGTAAAATCACAATTCAAATTTAAGAGAAATAAAACACAGTGGAGTATGAGAAGGAGTTACTACTAGCGGAACTACGGAATCGCGACTGAATCCACGAAAGATCAAACACGTGCAACCACAGCCAAAACACGTACACGTATTCACAAATTTCTAAATCACTAACCTTATCCTTGTAACATTGGCGGTTCCGTCGTGGTGATGAATTCTTTACTGGTGGAATTAGGATAGTAGACAAGGATCCCCGCACGGTAATACGGAATCTTTTCTAATTTCTATCTACTGCTCTCCAGCGTAGCTTGTCACGTTACTGCTACCCAATACTGTCAACAACTGCGTGTTGATCTACCGATGCTTCAATGCATTTTACTCCCCCTTTCTAACTCTTCACTTTACTTTTTCTTTGTTAACTCGCTAAACCCGAACTTATATAATATATCTCATTTGCATAAATCACGCCTTGGCTCCTGGTGAAGATTGGTTGAAATAAATAAAACTTTAAAGAAATATTGAGGTGGTTAGTGGAAACCGTATAGATCCGTCACAACTTCAGCCAGTGATTCTGGGATCGCACTCTTACACCGACTTTTGATCAGTTCGTGTTCGCTCTACTTTGTCTATCTCTGATTACTTTTATTCCCTACACTAGTATTCTCTTTCCTCTCCTGTATCTGCTTTCCACCCGACTCATTACTCCTAATGCCTTGTGACCTATCTAACCCATATCGACTATCCTCAAAGCTACTCGACAGATACTCGGATCCTCTGCTAACTGAACAATTAACCTCCACTACACCTTCATCACTTTTTCTCTGATGGTAAATTCGCTCATGGTCTATATTCACTGTATAGTTCTTCTACCTGCCTTCCAAATTACAACATTATTGTTTTTAACACTTACGACTCTATACGGACCTTCAAACTTGGGACAGAATTTTGCTACCACCTTTTTACTGGCAGAGCTTATAGGATGAGTTTCGACCAACACTAAATCATCCACCTTAATATTAATTTCGCATCTCCTTTTATTGTAATTCTTCGCCCACATTTCCTGCTTTTTCTTCGTATTCCGCCTAACTTCCTCAAACACCTCTTCAATATTCCCAACCACAAATTCTGCTTCATCCGTCACCTTCACAAGTTTTTGAAACGGGGTAATAAGTTTCCTGCCCAAAAATAATTCTGCTGAGGTCTTTCCAGTGGTTTCGTGTACTGCCATTCTTAAAGCATACGCGAATTCATTTAGAAACTTGCCCCAGGTTTCATGATTATAATTTACAAAAGAAGCAATCATTTGTAATAAATCGCGATTAACTCGTTCCGTTCCATTTGATTGAGGTCGATACACAACTGTTTTGACATACTTCATATCTAATCTAGTATTTAAATGCTCGAAAACTTCCGATATAAATTGGAGGCCGTTGTTGCTAATTAGTTTTATTTGAGCTCCATATCGCGAAATATAATTTTCGAACAGGGTATTGGCGATTATTTTTGCGGACGCCTTTCTGAGGGGTATTATATCCAACCACTTCGTAAAATGATCCGTTATCACTAAAATATACCTATATCTTTCAGGTTTCGATGCTGGGTAGGGGCCTAACAAATCTAATGAAAATATTTCATTTGGATACTTAGTTACCATCGGTATTAAATGACCGGCCGGTAACGCGTTCTTATAGCTAAATTTCTGGCACATATCACATGTCAAAACATAATCATGTATCGCCCTTCGCATATAAGGAAAAAAACAAACATCCTTCACGCGTAAATATGTTTTCCTAATCCCGAGGTGTCCAGCCATAGGTATATCATGAAATTCGCGCAACATTGCACCTCGCATTGACTTTGGAATATATACTCTTTCTCCGAGAGAGTATGCGTACTTCGCATAACATAACAAGCCGTCAATTAATTTGAAATCCTCAGAACAGTTTCCGCAGGATCCCGCATTTATAGTACTGTCATCGGGGTTTTGTAAATAACGATCAATGTGACCTAGCTCAGGGTCCTGCCTTTGTTCTGAAATCAATTGCTCCCTTGATGAAAGTAAGAAATCTCTAATTACTGCGCAAGCTATATTGCTATCGTCAAAACTTTCTACAGAGTTCCGCGGCAACACATCTGACACGACATTTTGAACACCTGGTCTATGTTCCCATTCAACATTAAATTCGGCTAGCTTGAGTGACCATCGTATCATACGACTTGATAACTTTTTACCATCAGTGAGTTTCGTTAATGCTGCATGGTCTGTAACTAATTTTACTTTTAACGATCCAAAGTAGGTGCAAAACTTGTTTATAGCCCAAATCACCGCTAAAAATTCGCGCTCGGTTACTGTGTAATTGGGCTCCGCCCCATTAAGTGTGTGGGACGCATATTCTGTATGTCTCTGACTTTGATTAAGCCTCGCTCCAATCCCAATAGAACTCGCGTCTGTAAAAAACTCAAATTGTACATTAAAATCCGGTAATTTTAATACAAGTGCTTCCGTAATTGCAAGTTTAAACGATTCAAAAGCAACTTGCGCGTCTTCCGAGCAATTAATTTTCCTACCCTTCTTTTTTAACTCATACAGTTGCTGGCTCGCAGAGATCTGCTTACCCCTTAACAAATTTTTGATACCATGTGACGGGTCTATCCGCGTTAATTTAAAAACTAAATCTCTTGGGTAACTTTGGGGCCAGCATTTATTCTATTTCACAGCCTCTTCGGGAAAAACACAAGATAGTTATATGCTAATTAATTCGACTATATAAAGTCTAGATTTCCTAAATGTTAGTGTGAGAGAGAGAAGGAATTGCCAAACTAAAAGTAAGTATCGTCTACGGATCACTTCAACGAGTTTTGAGCATATTTGATAGTATTATAGAAAGTTATTAGATTAATCATTAAAGGAATCAAATTAAGTACCGACCTGAGGTAAGCAAGAGTTCGTCTCCTTATCAATTCTGATAGCTGAGATTACTTAGACGGGAATATTAGATTTGAATGTTAGATTTGAGTATTAGATTTGAGTATTAGATTTGAGTATCAGGATTAATCTAGATATTAGAGAATCACTCTAAGGTTTCCACTTATAGATTGAACTTGTGCTTGTTAATATTGTTTGTCTGCCTTCAATAAATAATTATTGTTATGGCTTTTGTTCGAGATGATATGTTTCCTTCTACACCAGGCGCGTCGGGCAATGTGAATCAAGTCCAAGATAGGACTGGGGCACGACAATGGCACCCAACGAGTTTGACCTCAGGACATTTCTCCCTTAACCCCGAGATGGGAGTCGGATGCAATTTTAGGCTCTTGCCAGTGTCGAGAATATAGAGGATTTCCTGGAATATATTGACAGTAATGTTAAGTTTTATGAGATACCTAACAATTTGGCACGTTCTTATCTCAAAGGGCATCTCAGAGGACGTGCGTTGGACTGGTTTGATGTCTTTGGATCTTCGATAGTGAAAGGGAATGCTACGGATTTCGCGCAATTGAAAGACGCTTTGACACAAAATTCCCCAGTGGTTAGGAATAAGACTGAATTGGAAGTCAGGTTCTCTATTCGTCGTATCAGGTCACGGTCAGGCTTCATCAGATTTTATATACTACTTGCTCAAAATACACAAAAGGTTGGGACTAAATATGTCGGAAGCAAATTTAATCAATCACATTATTGCCCGTTTGGAACCACAGTTGATGGAATACATAGAGATTAGATATCCAACTACTCAATTGCAGTTACTTCAGATGATATCTAAGTACGAGGACAGATATTTCTGGAGAGACAATCTGGGTTCAAGCAATAATAATAGTTAAAGACGAGCTTGTGATGTGAATAGGAGGTCTACCGAATGTCGTACTAATAGAAATTGGAGAGATACTGGGGTAGTCGAACGTCAAAATGATACGAGAACGGGATATAGAACTTCCTATGGGACGAGACCCCAGAGTAATTATGATAATCAAGGGTTCGAGAACAGGAACCGTATTGAAAGGAATGATCGCGGATTCGAAAGTCGTGATAGAAGAGATCAAGGTAGAAATAGGGGTTCGAGTGATAATTTTGAACGGGGGTCGAATAATCATTGGAATAGGGTAGTCATAAAAATTTAAACTTTTTAGCGTTCGAAATCAAGATCGATCGCATGTTGATGAGAAACCTGTTATAAGGATTTCTACTTTAAGGATGTCCCCTGTAGAACTCCCGTATGTGAAAATTTTAGTGAACGACATCTTCACTAAGACATTATTGGATACTGGAGCCAAGAAGTCGTTCATATCTGAATAAACGTATAGGGCATATTTTTCTTGTAAACCAATAAAAAATCAAATGCTAAAGTTATAACGGCTCAGGGCGAATGTTGCAACAATGTAGGGACAATAGAATAAGAAATTCGAATAAGAGAATTCACAAAAAAAGGGGGTTTTCACATATTAGCGGATCTCGAATATCCATGCATTTTAGGTGTCGATTTTATACGAAACGCGAAGATTACCATGAATTTTGAGGAAAAGTTTTCAGCGATTCCGGATTCGCAAATCGAAGAATTAAAAATAGTTGATGAGAATGTAGAAATTGATCTCTCGGATTGAAAATTAAAATAAAATCAAAAAAAGAGATTTAAAATCGTTATAAAGGCCTATTCTTCGACAAACCAGGAATTACTCATGCATTATATCACGAAATCGATACAGGGGATAGCCCTCCAGTTGTCTCCAGACCGTATAGGTATGACAGGGTTAAGCAAAGTATCATTGATTATCACATCCACAAGATGTTACAAGACGTACAAATTCAATCGGCTTACGCATTTCCTGTAGTTTTGTGTAGTAAGAAGAAAGGATTACCCCAGGACAATCCCAGAGGCGTATAGTTTTACGGTGGAATATCGCAAAATTAATGCGGTAACTAGGTACCCTAGATATCCTTTGCCGCTCATAGAGGATTTAATTACCAATATTCCTCACACGAAAATAATGAGTAATTTGGATCTGCGCTCTGGTTATTTTCAATTGACAGTAAACCCCAGGGATGTAGCCAAAACTGCTTTTGTAACGAAAAACGGCACTTATGCGTTTAAACGCATGCCATTCGGCCTATCGTTGGCAGCGCCAAATTTTCAGAAGGCCATTGATAATATATTGCAACCACTGTTAGGGAAATGTGTCCTAGTGTACATGGATGACGTTATAATTGCGTCTCCATCATTTTCACATCACTTGGAACATTTAACGGAAGTGTTTAGGTTATTACAAGAAGCGGGGTTGACGTTGAACAAAGATAAGTGTAAGTTTGGATGTGAGAAACTAAAATATTTAGGCCTCGTGTTTAGTAAATATGGGATAGCCACGTATGAATCTAAAGTTAAGGCAATACTCGAAATGAAAGCACCAAAGAATACGAGAGAGTATCAAAATTTCTCGGAATGGCCCAATGGTATCAAAAATTTTTTAAGGGACACTCAGATCTCTACGAGCCACTGTATGACTTAAAAAAGAAGGGAAGAAAATGTAATTGATCGGAAGAGGTGCAAGCTGCTTTTGAATCGATCAAACGTGCAATTACGGAAGCATCTGTGCTAAAATTACCGGATTTTAATGTACAATTTGAGCTTTTTACAGATGCGAGTTCTATTGGGATTGGAGCGGTGCATACTCAAAGTCAGAGACCCATAGCATATGCATCCCACACACTTAATAAGGCGGAGCGCAATTACACAGTAACCAAGCGCGAATGTTTAGCAGTGATTTGGGCTTTAAGGTAACAGAACACCTTCGAAGAAAATTTTTTGCATTAACCTGAATTTTGCCTGTTAATGCATATTTTATGACCTTATGGGTCTTTTTAAAATCAGAAAAACACCCAAGTAAAGTCTTATTAGTGCACATTTTTTCTGTGAAAGGGGTATTTTATGAAAAAATAAGCAAAAATAAGACTTTACGCAAAACATGATAACTGAAAATAAAATAAATATATTGACATTTTGTAAATTGAATAATATAGCATACAACCTTATCTAGGGAATAGACACTTATTTTGGTAATATAACCATTACGTGAGAAGCTATTGTGTTTCGAGCTTCTTAACGTTGAAATTTTCTTTAAAAGCTATTGTAATTTTCACTTTATTGCTGTATAAAAAAATGTCTACTCAACATAAAATCTTAAGAGAGGTCTATTCCCTGAATTAGTATTTAAAAAACATAGATATAAAATTTTTATTTCATCCAAGCATAACTTTTTGAGATATTGTGTTTTGCGGTAAGAAAAAATGTAAAAAAACTCATTTTGAGAAAACGACAAAAATAATATTAAACTAATCAGATTACAAGAAAAACACTTACTTTCTTATTAAAATGCACCAGATTTATAATTCTCTCCATCTTTAACTTCTAAAACAATATTTTTTTTCTTTTTAAGGGCTCTTAAAATTTTTCTATGTTTCTTTGTTTTGGGGTCTGCGTTATGAATCGATTCACGGATTCTGCATTTATCTAAATGTTTATATCCCCGTAAGGTAAACACCCCAGGATTTTCAATATTCATCTTATTAAAAACTTTGATGCACCCATTTAATCCCTTATTGAAATGTATAACAGCATCATACGACCCAAATTGAATTGTTTTGAGCGAAACAAATAATTCTTTCGGAACTTTTTGCCAGACTATTCCGTTAAAACACTCATTTGCATTTTGCGTGCGTCCATGTAAGCACTTACTTAATATCTATTTGTCGCATAGTTCTAAATATACTGGTTTAATTTTATTTAAAACATCATTTGATAAACCAGCATATTTTGTGGTCCATTTTGTTCCATTTGCCCCCCCCCGCTGAAAACAACACCAGCTGTCTTTCCCTATTGGGCACTGACCATGCATCGGTTTCTTATCACTTGATGCACAGTGATATAACGCAGCAATTACATTTTGCTGCATGGCATTTAAGTTACCGACATTACTGCGTACAGCAATTCCGTAGTAATTTTGAAGTCGGTCGATAAAATTATCAGTTAATTTGCCTTTACCAGACAGTCCTTTAGTTTTTGTTTTTAGCTTTCTTAGACGCGAGCCCACTCTCTTTTGTACATGGCCAATGCACTCAAACTTTGTCACACTGTTCATTCCATAAGTGTCTTTCACACTCATGAAAGCTTTTGAGTCACCATCACTATAATATTGCGTGTATTGAAGTCTGCGGTTTTTTTCTGAACGAAGAAATATTCGTGAAGCCGCCACAATTTCCATTTTTGACGAAGATCCCGTGAAGTTACACTGACATATGTGGTCGGCTTTTGACGACTCATATTCAGAGTTTCTTGGCATAGTCTGAAGTCTCTTACATGTAGGACAGTAGGACGACATAACTTCTACGTCTAACACCTTACCAGTATCAACTGATATTGCAGCAACACAACCATTCATAGACGTATAGCCTCTACGCTGCCATGTGCCAGCCACAGATATGCCACATTTTACAAAATCAGATGAAAAATTTTGTTTTATATCTGCAATTTCAGTAGCAGCTTTTTTCATGGATTCCTCAGCTACTTCCTGAACCACTTTTAAAAGCTTTGCTTCCTGATTTTTGAAAGCAGTTTTTGTCTCTCTCAGTCGAGGCAAATTTAATGTTGAGCATAATTTAAATGCACCAGCAAAACACTTGCCTATCTGCCGCATACCATATACTAGCCTGGTATTTATGACTGGTAAATTTACAACTTTTTTTGATGAAGCAAATGCAAAGAAAAAGTCACAGCATTTACATTTTAGTGTAAAATGAGAGCATAATCCATACATGGAATCTTTAAAAAGCTCTACTTTTTCAGCAAAAGATTTTGGGCAGCAAAGTTGAGAAAATGCATCCACAATAAGATCAAGATCAATGATTCTGTTACCAAACAGAGGACCAGGCATTTTTTCTGCAGTTGACATACTGTCATTTCCCAATTTTGGAGAACTAGCAGTGCATTCAGGAACAGGTGTTGAATTGCTGTTATTTTCGGAAATTTTTGTGTATTTATTTCCAAAAAATTGTCTCTAACGCTTTCTAGCAATACTTTTAATCATTTTCAAGCAAAAATAAAACAGAATAGAATTATTTTTTAACTTTCTACGCTGTCGATTCTTTCAGTATGAAAATCAAACATATATGTAAACAAAGTCACTAAACAACAAATTTGATGCCAGATTTTATACATAAAAAAGGAAAAATGTATTTCCAAATACATTTATATTTATTCTCAAATATTCTATTTTAATTTCTGACAAAATATTTGTATATTAATTTTCATATTTCATGTCATATACCATGAAAGAGAAACGTAAACAAACAATTTGGGCCACTTCCGGTTAGCAGAAAGGCATTTCCGGTCAGAGAAATTCATGATCAAGTAATATTAAAAAAACTGTAACTTGGCTTCTAATTAAGCTAGAAACAAAATTTTTACAGATTTAGAAAGATAAAAGATTGAATTTTAATATTTGATCAAAAACGAAAAATCGATATTTTGACCGAAAATTGAGTTTTAAAGGTGTTCTGTCACCTTAAACAAGTTTCGCACCTACTTTGGTTCGTTGCCGGTAAAAGTAATAACGGATCATGCAGCATTAACAAAACTCACTAGTGGTAAAAATTTATCAAGTCGTATGATACGATGGTCACTCAAGCTAGCCGAATTTAATGTTGAATGGGAACATAGACCAGGTGTTCAAAATGTTGTGGCAGATTTGTTGTCGTGGAATCCTGAGGAAAATTTTGAGGATAGCAATATAACTTGTGCAGTAATTAGAGATTTGGTACTTTCGTCAAGGGAACAATTGATAGCTGAACAAAAGCAGAACCCCAAGCTGGGTCATATTTATCGCAACTTACAAAACCCCGTTGACAGTTCAGTAAATTTGGGGGTCATTGGGAACTGGTCCCAGGATTTCAAAATCATCGAAGGATTGTTATTTTATGCGAAATTCGCATCCACTCTCGGAGAAATGAGAGTACATATTTCAAAACCAATGCGAGGTGCGATAATACACGAATTTCATGATAAGCCTATGGCTGGACATCTTGGAATACGGAAAACATATTTACGCGTGAAGGATGCATGTTATTTTCCATACATGCGTAGGGAGATACATGAATATGTTTTGACATGGGAGACATGCCAAAAATTTAACTATAAGAACGCGTTACCGGCCGGTCATTTAATACCGATTGTAACTAATTATCCGAACGAAATAGTTTCATTAGATTTATTAGACCCCTACCCAGCATCGAAACCCCAATGATATGGATATATTTGTGTAATAACGGATCATTTTAGGAAGTGGTTGGAAATAATACCCCTCAGAAAGGCGTCCGCAAAAATAATCGCCAATGTCCTGTTCGAAAATTATATTTCGCGATAGGGAGCTTCAATCAAATTAATCAGCGAAACGGCCCCCAATTTGTGACCGAAGTTTTTGAACATTTAAGTGATATATTAGATATAAAGCATGTCAATACAGTAAAGTATCGACCTCAGTCAAATTGAACGGAACGTGTTAATCGCGATTTATTTCAAATGGTTGCTTCTTTTGTAAATTATAATCTTGAATCCAGGGATAGGTTTCTAAATGAATTCGCATACGCATTAAGAACGGCAGTTTATGAAACCACGGGAAAGACCCCAGCAGAATTACTTTTGGGCAGGAAACTTATCACCCCATTTCAAAAACTTGTGATGGTGACGGAAGGTACAGAATTTGGGGTTGGGAATATTGAAAAAGTGTTTGAGGAAGCTATTCAGAATACAATGAAAAAGCAAGAAAAGTGGGCGAAATATTACAATAAAAGGAGACGCGAAATTAACATTTAGGTGGATGATTTAGTGTTGATCGAAACTCACCCTATTTGTTCATCCTGTAAAAATGTGGTTGCTAAGCTCTGTCCTAAGTTTGAGGGTCCTTTTAGAGTTGTGAGTGTTAAAAACAATAATGTTGTAATTTGGAAGGCAGGTAGAAGAACTACAGTCAATATAGATCAGGTTCGAATTTACCATCAGAGAAAAAGTGATGAAATTTTAGTATAAGTAGATTGTTCAATTAGTAGAGGATCCGAGTATGAATCGAGTAGTTCTGAGGATGGTATATATGGGTTAGATAGGTCACAAGTTTCTAATTGTAATGAGTCTGGTGGTAGATGGGAGAGGAATGAAAATTATAGAGTAGGGAATAAAAGTAATCAGAAAGAGACAAAAAGGAGTGGACACGAGCTGACCAAGGGGAGGTGTAAGAGGGCGATATCTGTCTCACTATCCCAGGCGGAAAAAAAATAATGAAGAACCCACACTCCAGAAGATGCAAAAGAAAACAGGAGTCACTTCCAGAGGAGCCGAGGAGTAAAAGAGCACATATCCCCAGAGAAGTCTACAAACGAAGGCTCCCGTACTCCATCTCGTCTAATGTGCAGACAAGGAAGAGAAACAAAGTCGAAGATCGCTACAGTAGACAAGTTCCAGAAAAAGATCGCCAACAACTACGACAGAGACAACAGAAAAGGTCAGACTGCAGCAATTCCAAAGATGGCAGAGAAGTCTATGGGAAAGCCAGGTCAATATCACCAATAGTATCATTGACAGGCCACGAAGAATCCACCCGATCTAGAAGAGATAAAGGACAAGGTTACAACTATATAACTTGAGGAGTCGCTGAGACTATAGACCAGACTGCCAGGAACTAGGAGAGAGTCAACCCAGCAGAAGGTCCACATCAATGGAGGTGCAGATAGGAGACATAAGAGAAAGAAGAGGAGCAAGATATTAGCCAGGGTGGCTGACCCTGATGTTTTGAAGATTTTGTATCGAAGATAATAATTATGTAATTCAAGGTATAATTAAGAAATCTAAGTTTACAGGTTGTGTACGACCGGGTTTTTCCCTCCAGTTGGAGGTTTTCCCTTGGTCCTCGCCCAAATGGGGTACACCTTATATAATGAATGTTAAAGTTAAAACCTAGAAGTGATAAAATTTTGAGTGTTTCTTTAGCGTATTGTTCTATAAAAGTTATTGCGAATCTAAAAATTAAGACGTCTAGATAATTTAAGACTTAAAATTTACAACGTAATTTATATCGGGCCATTGAGACCCTTTTATAAATCCTGTTTTTTTTTCTTGGGGGAAGCTGTGACGGGTCTATCCGCGTTAATTTCCAAACTAATCCTCTAGGGTAACTTTGGGGCCAGCATTTATTCTATTTCACAGCGTCTTCGGGAAAAACACGAGATAGTTATATGCTAATTAATTCGACTATATAAAGTCTAGATTTCGTAAATGTTAGAGTGAGAGAGAGAAGGAATTGCCAAACTAAAAGTAAGTATCGTCTACGGATCACTTCAACGAGCTTTGCGCGTATTTCATAGTATTATAGTAAAGTATTAGATTAATCATTAAAGGAATCAAATTAAGTACCGACCTGAGGTTAGCAAGAGTTCATCTCCTTGTCAATTCTGATAGCTGAGATTACTTAGACGGGAATGTTAGATTTGAGTATTAGATTTGAGTATCAGGATTAATCTAGATATTAGAGAATCACTCCAAGGTTTCCACTTATAGATTAAACTTGTGCTTGTTAATTATGTTTGTCTGTCTTTAATAAATAATTATTGTTATGGCTTTTGTTGGTGATGATATATTTCCTTCTACAAAAGGCGCGTCGGGAAATGTGAACCCAGTCCAAGATAGGACTGAGGCACGACAACCATTTGGCCATTCCGAGATATTTTGATACTTCCCGCGTATTCTTTGGTACTTTCATTTCGAGTATTGCCTTAAATTTAGACTCTTCCATGGCTATCCCGTCTTTACTAATTACTAGGCCTAAGTATTTTAACTTCTAACACCCAAACTTACACTTATCTTTGTTCAATGTCAACCCCACTTCCTGCAATAACCTAAGTACTTCCTTTAAATGTTCCAAGTGATGTGCAAATGATGGAGACGCGATTATTACGTCGTCCTTGTATACTTGCACACACTTCCCTAACACCAATTTCAATATGATGTGAATAGCCTTTTGAAAATTTGGCCCTGCCCTTGAGAGGCCGAATGGAATGCGCTTAAACGCATAAGTGCCGTTTTTCGTCACAAAAGCAGTTTTGGCTACATCCCTGGGGTTTACTGTCAATTGAAAATAGCCGGGGTGTAGAATCAAAGTACTCATTATTTTCGTGTGAGGAATATTGGTAATTAAATCCTCAATGAGCGGCAAAGGATATCTAGGGTACCTAGTTACCGCATTAAGTTTGCGATAATCCACCGGAAATATATACGCCTCCGGATTGTCCTGGGGCAATCCGTTCTTCTTACGACACAATACTACAGGAGATGCGTAAGCAGATTGAATTTGTACGATGGTGCCTTCTCGTAACCTTTTTTCATTGAGTACCATAATGATACCTTGCTTAACCCTATCCTACTTATACGGTCTAGATACTACCGGAGCGCTATCACCCGTATCGATTTCATGATATAATGCATGAGTAATTCCTGGTTTGTCGAAGAATAGGCCTTTATGACGATTTTAAATCTCTTTTTTTTATTTTATTTTAATTTTCAATTCGAGAGATCAATTTCTACATTCTCATCAAATATTTTTAATTCTTCGATTTGCGAATCCGGAATCACTGAAGACTTTTCCTCAAAATTCATGGTAATCTTCGCGTTTCGTATAAAATTGACACCTAAAATGCAGGGATATTCTGGATCCGCTAATATATAAAATCCCACTTTTTCTTGAATTCTCTTATTCGTATCTCTAATTCTACCGTCCCTACATTGTATTGTTGCAACAGGCGCCCTGAGCCGTTATAACTTTTGCATTTGATTTTTTAACTGGCTTATAAGAAAAATATGCCCGATACGTTTCTTCAGAGATGAACGACTTCTCGGCCCCAGTATCCCATAATGCCTTAGTGAAGGTATCATTCACTAAAATGGGCACGTACGGAAGTTCTACAGGGGACATCCGTAAAGCAGAAACCATTTTAGGAGGTTTCTCATCAACATGCGATCGAACCTGATTTCGAACGCTTAAAAAGTTTAAATTTTTATGACTACCCCTATTCCAATGATTAATCAACCCCCTTTCAAAATTATCACTCGCCCCCCTATTTCTAAACTGATTTCGTCCACCACGATTCTCGAACCCGCGATCATTCCTATCAATACGGTTCCTGTTCTCGAACCCTTGATTATCATGATTCCTCTGGGGTCTAGTCTCATAAGAAATTCTATAACCATGTCTCCTATCATTCTGACGTTCGACTACCGCTGTATCTCTATAATTTCTGCTTGTACGACCTTCGGTAGACCTCCTACTCATATCCCAAACTCGTCTTTCACTATTATTATTACTCGAACCCTGATTGTCTCTCCTCAAATATCTAAACTCGTACTTCATTACCATCTGAAGTAACTGCAATTGAAAAGTTGGATATCTAATCTCTATGTATTCCATCAACTGTGGTTCCAAACAGGCAATAATGTGATCGGTTAAATTGGTTTCCGACATATTTAGTCCCAACCTTTTGTGTATTTTGAGCAAGTAGTATATAAAATCTGATGAAGCCTGACCGTGACCTGATACGACGAATAGAGAACCTGACTTCCAATTCAGTCTTATTTCTAACCACCGGGAAATTTTGTGTCAAAGCCTCGTTTAATTGCGCAAAATCCGTAGCATTCCCTTTCACTATCGAAGACCCGAATACTTCGTACCAGTCCAACGCACGTCCTCTGAGACGCCCTTTGAGATAAGAACGTGCCAAATTGTTAGGTATCTCGTAAAACTTAACATTACTGTCAATATATTCCAGGAATCCCTCTATATTCTCAACTCCGGAAGAACAAATATCAGGCAAGAGCCTAAAATTGGATCCGACTCTCATCTCGGGGTTAAGGGAGACATGCCCTGAGGACAAACCCGTTGAGTGCGATTGAGGTGGCTGGGTCCTACCTTGGACCCCGCTCACTCTGCCCGGCGCGTCTCTAAGTGTGGGAGGAAACATATCATCACCAACAAATGCCATGATAACAAATATATTTATTCAGGACTGACAAACAATCACAAGTTTAATTATAAGGAGAAACAAAGGAGTGATTCCCTAATACGTCGATTAATCCTAATACTCAATTCAAAGTAATCTCGGCTACCAGAAATAGACAAGGAGACGATCACTAGCTAACCTCAGGTCGGTATTGAATCTATTATCTTCGAATGTCAATCTAACCATTTACTCTTATAATTTATATCTGTCAAACGCTCGCTAAGTTCGTGAAGTTATTCGCCGACGTTACTTACGTGATAGCTTGGCAACTCCTTCTCCTACATTTACAAAATCTATATATATAGACTTTATATAGTCGAACTAATTAACATATAACTATCTCGTGTTTTCCTGAAAAGACTGTGAAATGGTATAACTGCTAGCCCCAAAATTCCCCAAGAGGGTTAGTACTGAAATCTCGCGAATAGCCCCGTCACAATCTTATAAGTTGATAGTAAAAAAAGTTTTAAAGTAAAAGCTTGTTTTATTCTTTTTAGCGCGTTTAAATAAAAGCTTGTTTTTAAATTTTTTTTTTTACTTTTTAGTTATTCCTGGACAGATTTCTCAGTCTGTTCATCTCATTCAACGCATCATTGTTGCTAGGTTATTGCCGGTTATTTTCGAACAGTCTAGCTAAATGAATTCTCGCAAAAAGGGTACTAGACGAAAAACAAATTTTTTTTTTTAAATCCGTAATTCTTAAGCAATTTTTTAAATATTGGTACAGATCTTGGATAATATTGTTCTACACTCGAGAAAAAAAGATTTATGAGATTATCTTCATAAATGACGAAATTATTAAATGTTTAATTAAAATTTTGAGTATTTTTTTGAAAAATTATAAAAAAAAAAGTTTTTATCATTTTATTTTTTAAATGACTGATTCTATAATAGCAAAGCATGAGCTGCTTTAGTACGGAATGTCGATTAATTTAAACAAAAAAAATTCATGCGCAACGATTTAGACATTATTTTCATAATAAATTAAAAGTAAAAAAACTTTTTTAAAAACAAGCTTTTATTTAAACGCGCTAAAAAGAATAAAATAAATTTCTCTTTAAAATTTTTTTACTATCAACTTACAACGTCATTACACAATTTATATGATATAAAAGCTTGTCGCAAGATTAAAGAACTCTTATTTACTTAGTTTGAAAATTTTAAGAAATTGAAATCAATCAGATCAAGTTATTTAATTTACTTGTTTATCTGCAGAGGTACATCTCGCGACAAGCTTTTATATCATATAAATTGTGTAATGACGTTATAAGTTGATAGTAAAAAATTTTTAAAGAAAAATTTATTTTATTCTTTTTAGCGCGTTTAAATAAAAGCTTGCTTTTAAAAAAGTTTTTTTACTTTTAATTTATTTTTTACTTTTTAGTTATCATTGGACAGGTTTCTTAGTCTGTTCATCTCATTCAACGCTGCTAGGTGTTAGCCGATTATTTTCGAACAATCGAGCTAAATGAATTCGTGCAAAAAGGGTACTAGACGAAAAACACAATTTTTTCTTAAATCCGTAAATTTTAAGCAATTCTTTCAATCTTCGTACAGATCTTGGGTAATATTATAATACACACGAAAAAAAGTTTTATGAGATTTTCTTCAAAAATGACAAAGTTATTAAATATTAAAATGTTGAGTATTTTTTAAAAAATCGTAAAAAAAAATTTCGACATTTTATTTTTTAAATGACTGATTCTAAAAGAGCAAATCATGAGCTGTTTTAGTACGGAATGTCGATTCATTTAAACAAAAAAAATTCATGCGCTTCGATTTAGACATTATTTTCATAAAAACGCATCGATTTTGACTTATTTAAAAAAAATCGTAAGAAATACAAATATTATTATTTTGTAAAAAACATTATTCCGTATCGGGACGAAATAAATGATCTTTCCGATTCTATAATTATTTTTTGTCTGAGCTTCATAGATTAACCTCTTAAGCGGTCAATTTTTTGACCAAAATTTTCCCAAAAAAAAGCCCATTTTTTAACTGCATGTAACTAAGCATAATAATTAACAAAAAGCGCGAAAATGGAAGATTTTTATTTTAATCTCCGGTTTAAAATTTTACTCACCTTTTTTTATTTTATAATTTTTGAACACAAAAACCCTTAAATGTTTGCTTTTAATAAGTACATTCTGCGTACTATGAAGAATATTTCACATATATCTTAAAATATGTTTTCTTCCACTTACCAAAAAATTTCATGTTCATACCTCTTTTTCATACGATTGATAGGATTTTATGTGTGTGTGTGCATATTTATATGCACACACAATATGAAGAATAGTGTAACACTAAGTCTTATATTCCAATGGGGATAGAGATAATATCGACTTCTTTGAATTATCTATCCATTTTCCTTTTTCTTAGGCAACACATTGTACATTGCCTTGTGAATCCCTGTTCTTTATCCAATATTTTCATGAATATATATTCTTGCCTTCAGTGAAAAATTCTCACCTTCACCACTACCAAAATTCTGAATGAAGAGTAGTTCAGTACCATGGACAAACTCTCTCTCTGCATCTCCTAAAGACACACTATACTAATAACCTTATTATAGGAATAAAAATGTCTGTGCAAATAAAACATAGTAAGAAAAAATTTCAGTGCCTGTACAGCGCACGGGCAAACCGGTTGTGGCTCGTAAGGTGTACGGGCAAACCAGTTAAGGGGTTAAAGTTAGAATTTCTATAATACTCCATCTCAGTTTAACTTGGCAGCGTTTAAAAAGGTATACAATGTACCAATCTACTTGAAAAATAGCTCTACTTTTTTTTTTTTTAAAAAATTTAAATCCAAGAAAATAGATAGAAATTTGTAAAAAATATTGCATATGTTGTAGAAATTAGATTATTTTTAGGTTGTAGAAATGTAATAATTTTTTAGACAAAGTTAATTAATACAGTTATCGGAGGTTTGAACTCACGACCTTCCGATTCGTAAGCGCGTAACTTACCGCTAGACAAAAGTGATCACTCCTGTCCGGAGGCTGTCACAGTCAATAGCGCAACGTTATGAAATTCCAGTTTGGCTGAAAACCGATTTTCGACGCCAACTTTTGTCATTGTTGTAACAATAAAATTATTACAACAATGCAGATATATCCAAGTTGGCGCCCAAAACTAGTTTAACGTTTTTAATTAATATCTTTTTAATTAATTGCAATATCGGAATATAAATGGTCAAAACATGTATTGTCATCCAAACTAAACGTGTATACAAAATTTCAGCTCAATGGGAGGAAGATATCAGCTTCAAAATTGAGTTGCAAGATTCCACCCGAACAAATTACATACATACATACATACATACATACATACATACATACATACATACATACATACATACATTGTAAGTTAAATAAAAGCTTTTAAAAACGCATCGATTTTGACTCATTAAAAAAATCGTAAGAAATACAAATGTTATTATTTTGTAAAAAAAATTATACATATGGGGATGAAATAAATGATGTTTCCGATTCTGTAATTATTTTTTATCTGAGTTTCATAGATTAAAGTAAGATAAATTTTTTAAAGAATTTCTACAATACTCCATCTACGTTTAACTTGGCCGCGTTGAGAAAGGTATACAATGTACCAATCTGCTTGAAAAATATTTCTACTTTTTTTGTTTGAATTTAAATCCAAGAAAATACATAGAATTTTGTTAAAAAATTGCATACGTTGTAGAAATTAGATTATTTTTACGTTATAGAAATGTAATTATTTTTTAGACAAAGTTAATTAATACAGTCAACAGCGCAAAGTTGTGAAATTTCAGTTTGGCTGAAAACCGATTTTCGACGCCAATTTTTGTCATTGTTGTAACAATAATAATTACAACAATGCAGACATATCGAAGTTGGCGCCCAAAACTAGTTTTTTAACGTTTTTAGTTAATATATTTTTAATTAATTGCAATATCGAAATATAAATGGTTAAAACACGTATTGTCATCCAAACTAAACGTGTATACAAAATTTCAGCTCAATACGCTGAAGATATCAGGTTCAAAATTGAGTTGCAAGATTCCACCCAAACAAATTACATGCGTTCATACATTGCAAGTTAAATAAAAGCTTGTAATAACTTTTTCTCTCAATATTACTTACCCAACTTCTTACCACCTTTAACCTCTGTTTGGTTGTCGATTTGTGCGGATTTGCTTTTATATATATTTTAAGGGTTTAGCTTGATTTTTTAGTTAAAAAAAGATTATTAGTGGTTTTATACTTTTAATGTTTTAACGATTGTTTGGCGCAGTTTAACCAAATTGGCTCTTGCGCCTATAACCCAACACTCACTCACTCACTCACTGGGAAAAAATGGCGAGCTTTTTTTTAGTGGTAAATGTTTTTTTGTAACACGCTTTTAAAAGTTTCACTTGTTTGTAACGGAATCTTTGAACTCGATTTTTACCCACTTTAAAAGTCAGAATAATCAGGAATAAGGATTTTTAGATTTGGCGATTAATTCATTGTACCGTTTCCAGATTTAGTGACTAATTCCATATATCATTTCAAGATTTGGCGATTAATTCCGTATACCATTTTCAGATTTAGCAACTAATTCTAGATCCCATTTCTAGATTTGGCGGTTAAGGATTGAGTTACAACCCTTTAAAAGCGAAAACGTTTCTTACTATAATAGCAATTTCTTACCATAATATAAACAATTGTCAAGTTTTTCTAAAAATAGGGTAAGAGAGGGGGGAGACTAGTGTATGTGAAAAAAAATTATGTTCTAACCCAGCGTTTCTCAACTGTGGGCCATGCCTCCCTTGGGGGGGGGGGCAGGATAACCCTACGTGGGGGACGAGAGCATATCGAAAAATCTAAAATAAAAGATTAAAAATAATTATTAATTTACCGCAAGGAAGCAAAACAAAATACATTCTGACATGATAAAGAATAAAATACATATTCACACTGACATAAGATACTTATAAATCAGGGCTTTTCAAACTTTCAATACTGGCGACCCAATTTTCAATCATAATTTTTATCGCGCCCCCTTATACAATAATAGTGTATTGAAGGCAATAATAGTGCCCTTCGACGCTTGAGCTGGTACACGATCTTAATCATGAAGCGTACAAATTAACAAGATACGTATTAAATGATGTTACTTTAAAGTAATATATATTTTAAGTAAATTACTTTAAACAAATAGGATAGTTATTATGTTGTTTTTCTTTCTCTAATTTTTAAGTTGGGACAGATTGCAAAATGATATTTAATTAAAGATTTATTTCCTCCTCATCCATTACTAAACTTACAAATATCATCAGAAAAATAGTCTAGTCCAGCGATACTCATCCTGCGGCCCACCGGGCCTTTTTAACCTCATAACCGGTCATAACCTTTGCTCTGAGAAATACATTTATTTATTTATGAAAATTCGGTGGGAAATTCTTTGCGAAAAAATCAAATATATATCAATTTTACTTTTTGCTGTCGATGTCGTATGGGTGTGAATTGATATTTTTTTTTCTGATTAGTGATAACTGACAACAGTAGAGAAGCGACCATTTTATGAGCGGAACTAATTTTTAACTATCTTCACATCATGTGAGTGAAAAATATTCGAAAAAAATATATTGTTTCAAGACGTTTGGGAAATTGACTATTTTGTAGTAAAAAAACAAGCATGGTTCAGTAATTGTTTGATTTGTCACGAAATACTGTATTTTAAAAATACCACTAAACAGGAATTATTAAATGACATTTTTCCTGAAAGATCTCTTTCAAGAGCTGATTAATAGGCTTTTTTTAATAACCTTTACAACAGCAAAAGAGTGTTTTGCCAGTGGTAATGTCACAGCTGTAACAAAGGCACCCTATGTAATTGATTACATTATTGGTAATCATATGAAACCGTTTACTGATGCAGAAATTGTGAAGGAGTGATTCTTAAATGCTTCCAATTTGGAAAATTCAGTGAAAAAATTTAAAAAAGCAAATAGGATTTAAATATTTTCATCAATTTTCCGCATTTTAAATTTTCTATGTCATCTTGATCTTAAAGCATTCCCCCCTCCCCTCCCCCCTTATTAATCCTCATTTTGCGGCCCGCGTGAAATAGCTAACATAATTTTGCGGCCCGGCAAAAAAAAAAAAAGGTTTAATACCCCTGGTCTAGTATGTTCCTCTCTATCATATCCATCACATCTGGCATTCTCGCGAACGTTTGTGTGCGTGAGTCTGGGCAACCTGTCGGACGTCTGCGCAAAGCATGTAAGAATGCTGTACCTCTCGTTCAATTCAAATCAATTTTGGTCGAGTCGATACTTCTATAGCTACCGAATCTATCTTGAATGAGCATTTTATAATTTGCACGCTTGCGTAAGTTGTAATTCCCAGTAATAAGTATTTACGGCAGAAGATTAAAACAAAATCATAGATACCTTTTTAAGTCGTAAGCGAACATTCGACGATAATAAAGTATCAACAAGTACACAGGCGAGCATGGTTCCGAAATTAAATGAAGGAAATATTCTGAAAAATACTTACATTTTGGATTTACCATTACTGAAGTAAATGATGAACAAAGAGAGAGAGATCCCCTGTGTGTTATGTGTGGAAACTTACAAATCCGAAGAACATGTGGAAGTAGTTTTTGAAACCGTTGAAGATCATTTAACCATATTGGCAAAGAATTTAAAAAGCATTTTCTTTGCTGAGGACAGCTTGATAACAAGTTACGAGTGGGTTTAGGGATCCATTTCAAAATACTTCAGAAGGGCTCTCAACTGCGGAAGAAGAAATTTCATAGTTTTTACATCCAGAGGCGAAATTAAAAGTCCCTTTTGTAATAAATCGCTCTTTGGGCAGAAATGGATTCTACAGTGAAAACAAAAGCATTTCGTGCCCCCCTTTCAAAGTCCTACCAGCGGGATTTTCTGCGGTGGCTGCTTTGAAGACAAAGTATAGATCTCAGCTAAATATAGAGAAAAATTGCCAATTTCTAATTTTCTTTGAAAAATTTTGCTCTGCAAGAAGAGCCTATGGAAAACACTAAAAATTTATAAACTTGTTCTTATTTTAGTATTAAGAAAATTAGTTAAAAATACCTTGTGCAGTACTGATACATTAAAATTATTTCGCTGAAGTATCCTCTCTTTCCTCGAGTTCATTTTTAAACAATAAAACATTATTCATGATATAATAGGTGAATTACAAGGAGAGCAAAACCAAATGCACGACAATGTATACAAAATTGTAAAATGATTTTTTTAAATGAATAGTCACATTGTAAATAGTTTTAAATGAACAGTAATTTTAAACCACACAGAATTAGCATTTAGAATTAATGTCAAATAATGAAAAATAATGTAAAATTTCCATGAAGATAATTGCGTTATTTTTAATATTTAAAGCGAGAAGTCTTCAAAATATTTTAACCCGAGAGCAAGCGCCACTCGATGCTAACGTTCATGGTCGTGCGGGTGACTCAGTCACCCCAATCCTTTTTCTTATAATTACTTTTAGTGCACACGATGAAAAATCGTAATTCCAGTGAATAATTTAATCAGGAGAAAGTATGTTTACCTACTTTCGATGACTTCTCATTTTTCTTTGATAATTTGAGGAAAAATCCAATAAAACTGAGCTTAAGTGATTCAAATGTGCATTACCTTAATAAAGGACGAGAACACACACCAGA
Organism: Trichonephila clavata; assembly: GCA_019973975.1. Lineage (NCBI taxonomy): Eukaryota > Metazoa > Arthropoda > Arachnida > Araneae > Nephilidae > Trichonephila > Trichonephila clavata. The sequence goes on from BMAO01010862.1 coordinate 34,056, forward strand.
CACTTTTCACTAATATTACAGGAATTTATTTATATATACAGGCAAAAGCTGTCATATTTTGTTCAAGTTATTGTAGTTTTACTGTCTTTCTTTGATGGTCGAAAAACAGCATGTTGAACTTTTTCTTGCTTGTGTCTTATGGTACACTTAAAACTTCATATTTTAGTTGATCAAGTTCTTAGGAAGCATTTGAAAATTTTCCTTTCGTTTCATGTTCATCACTTTTCTCAAATTAACTGTCGCTATCATGAGTAATATGCATTATTTCAGCAGGTTTTTCCTTTGATTTATGAGGGGTGAAAAGTGAATTAAGAGTATTCCTTTTCGTTTACAGCTAATATATATGTGCATAATTTCAATAATAATAGCAGTGATGAATTTTTTTATCTTCCTATATCTTTTGATTCTGGATCTGGGTTATGTTTTTCTCAGAAAGAGTCATACTTCAGCTTTAAAAAGAAACGTAATAAAAAAAATCTTTCATCGTTGGATTACAGCGATTCAAATAAAATGTTCTTTTTATTTGGTTATACAATCAAAGACTGAAGCTTTAATTTTTGATGACGTAATATCGGTAGATGATACATATAAATTATATCAGTGTAAACGTGTATTTTTTTTATTATGT